>CM036754.1:64294999-64399999 GCA_020796225.1 Arion vulgaris
GAAATCCATATTGTATTCTTTGGTTCAGAGTGTAATCTATGCAACAGGTATACAGGAAATCCATATTGTATTCTTTGGTTCAGAGTGTAATCTATACAACAGGTATACAGGAGATCCATATTGTATTCTTTGGTTCAGAGTGTAATCTATGCAACAGGTATACAGGAAATCCATATTGTATTCTTTGCATTTTTCTAAGATTTTTCTAATATTAAAAATGGGATTCATCGAATCTCTGCCATATCTGAGACTCACCTACATTTCATGTATAGTATATTCTAACTTCTTTTTTCTCTTTTCCTAATTTGTTTCTTTCGTCCACTATGTATCCATGCATAGTTATTGACTGTTTTTTACTTGAAGATTTGCTTTCTTTATCACTAGTCTCCATCTCCATTAAGACAAGCCGTACTCCGACTTCAGAAGCACTTGTAATTTAGATCCAGAAGTAAAAGATCAGAGTTTCCTATAGTTTAACCAAATACCATGTACAAACTAACAATGTTTTGCTCAAGATTTTGCCTCGAACCTGGACATATTCACAGCAGATGGTCACTAACGTAGCGGGTTATCAAGTTCACTTCACTATTGACGACGAATCTCCTCATGATAATCTGCAATAAAATTTTATAATTATGAATTACTAAAATCCTATAGTACGTTCAGAAATGTTTGTAAACTTGAAATTTGTTTAACTTGGCAACAGCTTGCTACAAGTTTTACATTATAATCATGTTTGTACAATCTTCCAAGGACAAGAAAATATTGTCTGTTGTTGAAACATTTGATAATTGATTTCCATTATTTATTGTAGTTGAAGGATACAAAAACACGCACAGTTTTGTTGTTATTGAAAGTTGTTTTTTTAAAGACTATGTAGGACGGGGAGGGGGGGGGTTAATGGACGCATGGCTTGTACAGTTATCATGAAACTGTTCAGGTTATAATTTTTCGTTATGCCCCTGACACAAAAATCGCATTGCCCTTACTGGGGATTGAACCTGTGTCTCCCGAATGGGAGCCTGCGCCCTAATTCCTTTGACCAGTTCAGTGTGGTTACTATTTATTTTGATTGCAAGTGAATCTTCTAACTCTTCACATCATTGCATGTAATCTGACATAATTGCATGTAAATATGTACACCATTGCATGTAAATCTGTACATGATTGCATGTTAATCTGTACATCATTGCATGTAAATCTGTCATGATTGCTGTAATCTGTACATCATTGCATGTAAATCTGTACATGATTGCATGTTAATCTGTACATCATTCATTAAATCTGTACATGATTGCATGTTAATCTGTACATCATTGCATGTAAATCTGTACATCATTGCATGTAAATCTGTACATCATTGCATGTAAATCTGTACATCATTGCATGTAAATCTGTACATAATTGCATGTAAATATGTACACCATTGCATGTAAATCTGTACATGATTGCATGTTAATCTGTACATCATTGCATGTAAATCTACATGGTGCAGTAAATCTGTACATCATTGCATGTAAATCTGTACATGATTGCATGTTAATCTGTACATGATTGCATGTTAAATCTGTACAGTTGCATGTTAATCTGTACATCATTGCATGTAAATCGCACATCATTGCATGTAAATATGTACATCATTGCATGTAAATCTGTACATAATTGCATGTAAATCTGTACATGATTGCATGTAAATCTGTACACGATTGCATGTAAATCTGTACATGATTGCATGTTAATCTGTACATGATTGCATGTAAATCTGTACATGATTGCATGTTAATCTGTACATCATTGCATGTAAATCTGTACATGATTGCATGTAAATCTGTACATCATTGCATGTAAATCTGTACATCATTGCATGTAAATCTGTACATGATTGCATGTTAATCTGTACATCATTGCATGTAAATCTGTTCACCATTGCATGTAAATCTGTACATCATTGCATGTAAATCTGTACACCATTGCATGTAAATCTGTACATCATTGCATGTAAATATGTACATGATTGCATGTTAATCTGTAGAGATATTTCTGTAGATAAGTTATTGTAAGTTATATCGTTTCATCTCATATCCGGAGTAGAGAGCAGTTGAATTCATTTGTTGACAAGGCTTGAGTTTTGCATTAGTTTGATCGAGTATTGTAAGCTTTACGGTAATGTTGCCCAATTCTGCGTGTCAATGGTTATTTATTGATGAATAAATGTTAATAATATTGATATTCTTTAGCATTAAATTTAATTTGTCATATAATATAACCTTTTTTTGTATTTTTTCAACATTGTCATAAATTAGGTGATGTGTAAAACAACTGGGTATCAGATAGACTCTCACATCCACCATGCCGACATTTTGCTAAGGGCATCATACTTCTATCTCACACACAAAGCGGTATACAGAAATGACCTTCAGTGACCAACCAGATGGTTGGCTTGAAAATCAATGAGAAGAAAACAGAAATAATGACTCTGAACATGGTCACCATAGTACCAGTCAAACTAGAAGATAAATTCTTTCTAAATACATGTACTTTCACATATCTTAGAAATGTTATCAGCAACGAAGGAGGAACTGGATCTGATATTAAAAGTAGACTGAGTGATGCACCAATTGCATTCATAATCTTTCAGACGATCTGGAGATCAGACCAATACACCATCAGAATTAAGATTAGTATATAGCGTAGCTGTGTGCTATCAATTTTATTATACAGAACAGGAGGTTTATGTGGCTAAGATCCTTGCCTTGCGAGTGGGTTCGAATCCGAACGGAGCCGTTCTATTCACAGATGCGTTTATTTTCAGAGATCCATAGGATTGTCGGAGCTACGGAGTTCGTGCTTTGTGCAATACTCTCGGCAAGTGGCGTGCCATTTCTACAAATTGGGATCGAACCATATGGGGTAAAACTCGGTGCAAGGAAGTAAATCCCTCGGTTTAAAAACCCCTTTATACAGAACCCCTTTATACAGAACACCTTTATAGAGAACACCTTTATACAGAACCCCTTTATACAGAACACCTTTATACAGAACACCTTTATAGAGAACACCTTTATACAGAACAGAATGTTAGAGAATGACAGAACAAGATATATTGCTAAATGTAATTCCGATTTCATTATCGGAGACACTAACATATACCATGACAATACGACGATTAGTTTCTTGAGTAAAACGTATAAAAGTAACTATGTCTTACACAGTTTTGTTGATATTAATTCGACATTATACAACCAAAAACACTTTGGTCTTGGTTTGAAACGAGTATGATTAGCTAACATTAGGTATACACACACACAAACTGTTCAGGTGAGCGCTGATGCTCCTGAAGTTGGTGTAAAGTCTGATAACATCAAATGATATATGTAGATAGATACAAAATAATATCGTGCAGAATAGTTTCGAATAGATTAGAGGAGAGTCGCAGTAACGTAGTTGTTAGTGAACTCGATTATCAAACAGTTGGTTTGGGTTCAATTCCACAGTTGGCGTGGAATATTTTCTGACTCTAACGGTTCTCAGGTCGACCCAGCCAGTACCAGGAAAAGTACTGGGAAGTCAAGGAACCCACCGTTGGGACCTAGCAATAGTCGACCCAGCCAGTACCAGGAAAAGTACTGGGAAGTAAAGGAACCCACCGTGGGGACCTAGCAATAGTCGACCCAGCCAGTACCAGGAAAAGTACTGGGAAGTAAAGGAACCCACCGTGGAGACCTAGCAATAGTCGACCCAGCCAGTAGCAGGAAAAGTACTGGGAAGTAAAGGAACCCACCGTGGGGACCATAGTCGCCAGCCAGTACAGGAAAAGTACTGGGAAGTCAAGGAACCCACCGTGGGGACCTAGCAATATTGGGTAACACTTGGTGCAATGAAGTCAATCCTTCGGATTTAGATCTATTTTAGTGACAACAGACAAAGCTTGTGGGAGACGACGAGACAGAGGAAAATAAAGAGATAAAAGTCTGAAAAACTAGCTTCACGGTGTGGAATAATGTCAACTTTCCAAATGATAGTCATTACTTCAGACAGAAATTGCAAAGATAAGTGCCCAACTACTACAGCTGAAATGGTAGATAATGATGATAGCATCTATTCTCACATTGTGACCTGATGGTACCAAAATAAACTTCTTCGAACATTCCATATCGTTCCACTTGTTAAACCACTCTTTGTGATTTGTATGTGATCTGAGCATAAGAGCGATTATATGTTGTGTCAGTTATACGCCTACGCGTAGGCCAGCACATCCGATTTCTATGACACTTTTTTAAACTAGGGTAGCTTCCCTAACAAATTGTTAACATATATGTAATAAGTGCTTTTAACAAATTGTCAAATATATGGAAGTCCAATTCACTCAGCAAGCACTTAAAATTAAAGATTTTTAACTCTTGTGTGATTCCAGTATTAACTTATGGATGCGAGAGTTGGAAAGCAACAAAAGATCTAGAAAGAAAATTAGATAACTTTGAGAATAAATGTCTTAGAAGAATATTGAACCTCAAATGGTCAGATTTCAGACCCAATACACAAATAAGACAAGAGACCAAGCAA
This sequence comes from Arion vulgaris, assembly GCA_020796225.1. Classification (NCBI taxonomy): domain Eukaryota; kingdom Metazoa; phylum Mollusca; class Gastropoda; order Stylommatophora; family Arionidae; genus Arion; species Arion vulgaris. The sequence continues at coordinate 64,299,563 of CM036754.1, forward strand.
GAAAATGTATCAAATTTTATAAGAAAGCGCCGCTGGAACTACATCGGCCACACACTTAGAATGGATGAGAGAAGACTCCTTACCAATCCCTCATATGGACACCAGAGGGAAAAAGAAAACGAGGAAGACCAAGAGAGACTCTGCGTAGAACCATCACCAGAGAAGGCTCAACGATGGGCCTAGTAAACATTAAAGACCTAAAACGGATAGCAACGAACCGCGAGACATGGAGAACTATGACCTCTGCCCTATGCCGCCCACAGGCCCAAGAGGAAAGACTAACTAACTAAGCTTCCCTAGGCCCTTACCTCAGTCAGCTCTCATGACATGCCTTGTAAGTCGCATTGTTGCTATTTTTGCTCCCTTGCGAGCCCCAGCAACATACGGAACACAATAAATTTACAAATTATTGAGAAAACAAAAATATGAAACTTGGATATCTATCGTAACACACAGTTTAAATATTAGTCCAACAAGTAGTCAATTCAAAACAAAATCTATTTTATTTTGTCATGTTAAAGCAGAGATGTTTTATGATATCAAGATATGTTTTACAACCTTGGGAAATATGTTTTATTGCATGGATTACCTGATATGCAAATAGTTCAGCAGATGGTACCCCTTGCCGGTGCGAGACGGTAAACGTTATAATAATTCCTCTCGTACCGTTATATGTTACATAGGATCTTCAAGCAATTTCTCCATACTGCTCTTTCCTGGGCAACTCGCTCAATCTCTTCAATGCAATTGCGACTGATATTTCTTGCCTCTCTATGCTAGGTTCGTTTCAGGGTCTCCTTAGGTCGTTCTCTCTTTCTTGAGTCCTCTGCATCTCACTTCAATGCCTGTTTGTGATGTTATTTGATCATTTCTTCTCAAGGTGCTTCAGCTCACTTAATTGCCTGCTTTGATATTCTTTGATCATTTCTTCTAAAGGTAAACGTTGTTTTTTTGGGGTCATGTTTAGGACATTCAAGTCTGCTTATTCAGTGTTAACAGGTCCGCGGTTTTCTCGACCAATTGGGCTAGTATTTGAAAACGTATCTGTGTGATACTTGACAAATCTGAGAAAGCGGTTTGTTGTGATGTTGCAGTTCTGAATGCTTCACAAACCAGTGCCTCGTGGCGAAGTAATCTACACCAAGTAGTTCGGTCTTCTCCAGCAGCTTCTCGAATGGCAGTGTGTATACTTCTTCTTCTTCTTTTGTCGTAACACTGATACCGTGTTGTTACCCAGGTGTCGATGTTTTCAATTTCAGTCTTGCGCTGCTCTAGTACCTTGGCTGATAGTTATTTTTGCTTTTTTTAACATGACTCTGCTATGCCATCTATCTATCCTTTTTTCGTGGTCTTCCTCTTGTATTCTTTCCTGATATTCTGTTGTAGAAGACTCTGTATACAGTGGAGATTGGTTGCATTCTTATTGAGTGACTGAAACACTTCATTCTTTGTTTCTCAATGTAATTCAAGCGAGACTGTATACTGTGGAGTTTTGTTGCATTCAAGTGGACGAACCACTTCATGCTTTGTTTCTCAATGTAATTCAAGCGAGACTGTATACTGTGGAGTTTTGTTGCATTCAAGTGGACGAACCACTTCATTCTTATTTCTTAATGTAATTCAAGCGAGACTGTATACTTTGGAGTTTTGTTGCATTGAAGTGGACGAACTACTTCATTCTTTGTTTCTCAATGTAATTCAAGCGAGACTGTATACTGTGGAGCTTTGTTGCATTCAAGTGGACGAACCACTTCATTCTTTGTTTCTCAATGTAATTCAAGCGAGACTGTATATTGTGGAGTTTTGTTGCATTGAAGTGGACGAAACACTTCATTCTTTGTTTCTCAATGTAATTCAAGCGAGACTGTATACTTTGGAGTTTTGTTGCATTCAAGTGGACGAAACACTTCATTCTTTGTTTCTCAATGTAATTCAAGCAAAGTCAGTGTCTATACTATCAGTTTATAATGAAGTCTTGATCGTATCTTTGAAACCCTTAATTTGACCACTATCAGGACATTGACCTCTCTGCATTTCACTAACTGTGGTCTTTTTTTACAGTTGGGGTTTAAAATTGACGAAGACTGGACTGAAGTCGTGTAGATACTAAAGAAATTGTCCTTGTCGGCTGATATGGCAGCTGGCATTTTATATCGCTATCTGATGTTAGCGACCATTATTATGCTGATTTAGTTATACATACATGATATGTGTATATATATATATGTGTGTGTGTGTGTTTGTTTGTAAAAGACAAAGAGAGATGATTTTGTTTTCGAAAAAGTAATATATGATAGAGAGCATGATGTGATATATGATAGAGAGCATAATATGATATATGATAGAGAGCATATAATATATGATAGAGAGCATGATGTAATATATGATAGAGAGCATATATATATATGATAGAGAGCATGATGTAATATATGATAGAGAGCATGATGTGATATATGATAGAGAGCATGATGTATATAGTAGAGCATAATGTGATATTTGATAGAGAGCATGATGTATATTGATAGAAGCATGATGTAATATATGATAGGAGCATAATGTGATATTTGATAGAGAGCATGATGTAATATATGATGAGAGCATGATTAATATATATAGGAGCATAATGTGATATAGAGAGCATGATGTAATATATGATAGAGAGCATAATGTGATATGAGCAGACATGTTAATATAGACAAGACATAATGATATAGAGAGACATGAGTAATTTGAAAGAGATGATGAAAGTGATAGAAAGTCATGTTTTGATAGAGAACATGATGTTTATATATGATAGAGTGGAGTAAGAAATGATAGAATAGCATGATAATATGTAGGAGAAATGTGAATGAAAGCATATGTGATCATTTGACTAAGAGAACATGATTTAATAATGATAAGACATGACTGAAGTATACTATAGAAAGCATGTGTGATATACTGATAAGCTATCTGATGTTAATATAGCTGATTAGTTACAACTGACATGTGTAATATATGATATGGAGCTAATGTTTGAAATGCATAGAAGCATGATTTATACAATGATGAGACATGAGTTAATCATATGTATGAGAGAGCATATGATATATGATAGAGAGCATGATGTAATATATGATAGAAGCATATGAATATATGATAAGACATGATGAATAATTAAGCTGAGTGAGATAAGTATAAATAAGTGATTAAATATGATAAGCATAGATATGATAGATAGCATATGAATAGTAGAAGACATGATGTGATATGATAGACAGATGTGAATAGTAGAGCATGATTGATATATGATGAGAGCATGATGTGATATATGATAGAAGCATGATGTATATATGATAGAGAGCATGATGTATATATGAAGAAGCATGATATATAGTATCAGACAGATGTTGGAACTAATTTGAAGAGAGCATTAATGAGAATGATAAATATGTGATAAGAAGCATGATGTGATATAGATAGAGAGTCAAGATGTGAAATATGAATAGAATGAGCAACTGATGACTAGTAATGATTGAAGACAGTTATGTTTGATAGAAAGCAGAACTGTAATGATCAGAAGAACTGATGTACTGTAGGAACAGAGTATTAAGGAGCAATCATGTCTGGGAAATAAGAACAATCTGGAACTAAGTCTAAATGCTGGAATAAGTTAAAATGTCTGAACTAAGTTCTAATATGCTGAATATTAAAAGCTGAATTAAGTTCTAGACAATGACTTGAACTAAGTTCTAACGCATGATCTGGAACTAAGCTAACAATGTCTGAACAAGTTCTAATATGTATGGAACTAAGTTCTAACAATGTCTGAACTAAGTTCTAACAGTCTGGAACTAAGTTCTAAAATGTCTGGAACTAAGTCTAACAATGTCTGAACTAAGTTCTAACAAGTCTGGAACTAAGTTCTAACAATGTCTGGAACTAAGTTCTAACAATGTCTGGAACTAAGTTCTAACAATGTCTGGAACAAGTTCTAAAGAGCTGTGAACTAAGTTCTAACAATGTCTGAACTAAGTTCTAAATGTCTGGAACTAAGTTCTAAAATGTCTGAACTAAGTTCTAAACAATGTCTGAACTAGTCAACAATGTCTGTAACTAGTAACATGTCTGAACTAAGCAACAATGTCTGGAACTAAGTTCAACAATGTCTGAACTAAGTCTAAGAGTCTGAACTAAGTTCTAACAATGTCTGGAACTAAGTTCTAAAATGTCTGGAACTAAGTAATGTCTGAACTAAGTTCTAACATGTGGAATAGTCTAACAATGTCTGAACTAAGTTCTAGACAAGTCTGAAACTAAGTTCTAACAAAGTCTAGAACTAAGTTCTAAACAGATTCTAGAACTAAGTTCTAATGTCTGGAACTAAGTTCTAACAAGTCTGGAACTAAGTTCTAACAAGTCTGGAACTAAGTTCTAACAATGTCTGAACTAAGTTCTAACATGTCTGGAACTAAGTCTAACAAAGTCTGGAACTAAGTTCTAACAATGTCTGAACTAAGTTCTACAATGTCTGGAACTAAGTTCTAACAATGTCTGGAACCAAGTTCTAAATGTCTGAACTAAGTTCTAACAATGTCTGGAACTAAGTTCTAACAAAGTCTGGAACTAAGTTCTAACAATGTCTGGAACTAAGTTCTAACAATGTCTGGAACTAAGTTCTAACAATGTCTGGAACTAAGTTCTAACAATGTCTGGAACTAAGTTCTAACAATGTCAGGAACTAAGTTCTAACAATGTCTGGAACTAAGCTCTAACAATGTCTGGAACTAAGTTCTAACAATGTCTGGAACTAAGTTCTAACAATGTCTGGAACTAAGTTCTAACAATGTCTGGAACTAAGTTCTAACAATGTCTGGAACTAAGTTCTAACAATGTCTGGAACTAAGTTCTAACAATGTCTGGAACTAAGCTCTAACAATGTCTGGAACTAAGTTCTAACAATGTCTGGAACTAAGCTCTAACAATGTCTGGAACTAAGTTCTAACAATGTCTGGAACTAAGCTCTAACAATGTCTGGAACTAAGTTCTAACAATGTCTGGAACTAAGTTCTAACAATGTCTGGAACTAAGCTCTAACAATGTCTGGAACTAAGTTCTAACAATGTCTGGAACTAAGCTCTAACAATGTCTGGAACTAAGTTCTAACAATGTCTGGAACTAAGTTCTAACAAAGTCATAGAACTAATTTTTTTTTCTGAAGTAAAGAGGAAAGACCTCTATTCTTTTGTTGTTCCAGGAATACAAAGATGAAGTTCTATAATCATAACTCAACATCACGGTATTGGATGATTTATTTTCTACTGTCATTGGTGCCATGTCACTCATACCCAAGAGGGCCGAGTTCAAGAAAGCTATCTCTCCTTTTTCTAGAGTCTGTTCCTTGTTGGTGTCAGTGTTGTAAATATAGCGAATATACGTGGGCGTGTCCTTGTGAGAGTTGACTGCGTAAAGGACACCACAGATCATGAAGGCGTTTCCTATTTGTTTTTTGGCGTAGCTTGTCCTCCAAGTTCTCTGAATTTCCATTTTTTTGTGATCAATCTGACTGATGACCATGTTACCAGCTGAATCTTTGGTGGCGTAGATCGCCCACAGACCTGAAGGGAGATAACAGTAGTGACGATAAAATTAGTAATCAGGGAGATAGATAAACTAATTATCGGGTGGTGTTGGGAGATGAGATTATTGACAACGATCAGGGGAATGATGATGGTAGTGATGATGATGGTCATAATGACAATAGTAATGACAGTGAGAATGTGATGGCAGTGGTAATGTTGATGCTTATAATGGTAATGATGGTGATGATGATGATGAGGAAGTTAGTAGTAATGATGACAGTTTCAGTTTCAGTTTGGAATATCTTCATTTCACTTCAGACCTGTTCATAAATGATACGATATCCTTCGCAATATCTCCAATGATTAGGATGGTGGTAATGTTGATGATTTTAATGATGGCCTTGATGATGATGATAACGGAAATGATGATGACGGCAATGGTGATGATGATAACGGTAATGATGATGATGGCAATGGTGATGATGATAACGGTAATGATGATGATGATGTTGATGATGATAACGGCAATGGTGATGATGATAACGGTAATGATGATGATGATGATAATGTTGATGATGATAACGGTAATGATGATGATGATGATATATGATGATGATAACGGCAATGGTGATGATGATAACGGTAAAGATGATGATGATGATAATGATAACGGTAATGATGATGATGATGATGATGACAATGTTGATGATGATAACGGTAATGATGATGATGATAATAATGTTGATGATGATAACGGTAATGATGATGATGATGATGATAATGGTGATGATGATAACGGTAATGATAGTGATGGCAATGGTGATGATGATAGTGACAGTAGTGATAATGATCACAATTTTGATAATGATGGTGAAGGTAATCGATATGCTGATGGTGACAATGGTGACAAGAACAATTATGAAGTCAATGGTAGTGGTGATGATGAGGGTGGATGTAATATTTGTGAGTAGAGGCGATGATGATGATTGTTGTAGTGGTGGTGACTATAATGATGATGCGATGACGATGATGATGGTGATGACAATGTTAGTGTTTAATGCAACTGTGGTCATAGCGATAATTGTGATGATGAAATTGATGATTTTGAAGATGATTATGGTGAGGATAGATAAAGATTTAAGATGTTACTGTATTCTATGTTGATGTAGTTGTTGTGAATGATATTGTCTCATAGTGATGGTACTGTCAGACACCATGATGAAAATGTTTCAATGATGATGTGATAATTGTTTCATTGAATACCTTGGGACATTGCTGACAAATGACGGGACAGATATAAAAGAAACTAAAAGAAGGCTGAGCATTGATTTGCAAAAATTATAACTAACTAACCATGGAAGGAACTGACATAAGAAAAATCAGTGTTTAAGAGCCTATGTTTTCCCTTGGAATAATATGCTTGTGAGACATAGAACATTGACATAGCGGCGGAGAAGATCATTAATGCGATATATGCTTGTGAGACATGGAACATTGACATAGCGGCGGAGAAGATCATTAATGCGATATATGGTTGTGAGACATAGAACATTGACATAGCGGAGGAGAAGATCATTAATGCGATATATGCTTGTGAGACATGGAACATTGACATAGCGGCGGAGAAGATCATTAATGCGATATATGCTTGTGAGACATAGAACATTGACATAGCGGAGGAGAAGATCATTAATGCGATATATGCTTGTGAGACATAGAACATTTGACATAGCGGAAGAGAAGATCATTAATGCAATATATGCTTGTGAGACATAGAACATTTGACAAAGCGGAGGAGAAGATCATTAATGCGATATATGCTTGTGAGACATGGAACATTGACATAGCGGCGGAGAAGATCATTAATGCGATATATGCTTGTGAGACATAGAACATTGACATAGCGGAGGAGAAGATCATTAATGCGATATATGCTTGTGAGACATAGAACATTGACATAGCGGAGGAGAAGATCATTAATGCGATATATGCTTGTGAGACATAGAACATTTGACATAGCGGAAGAGAAGATCATTAATGCAATATATGCTTGTGAGACATAGAACATTGACAAAGCGGAAGAGAAGATCATTAATGCAATATATGCTTGTGAGACATAGAACATTTGACAAAGCGGAGGAGAAGATCATTAATGCCTTTGAATGCAATTGCTACAGAAAAGTACTAAGAATATCATGGACAGAGAAAAACAAATGTTTCTGTTCTGCAACAGTTTGATATTAAAGAGAGCTGGCTATTAAAGAGCATAACATCAAGGAAAATTAAACGGTATGGGTGTCTACAGAGGATAATTTTGGAGGGAATTGTGCCTTCATGAATAATGAGAGGAAGACCTAGAAAACGATGGGTGCAAGATGTCATTGACGATCTGAGAATGACTGCTGCTGACACCGGTCAACTTCCAACACCGGCACAGAACAGAGAGTTTTTCAGGACTGATGTCATGGGAGCCAAGTATCGGAAGGGACAAGCTACTTGATGATGATGATGAACATTGAAACATCGGTTGTGTGATGTATAGAAACTGTCAAGAACTTCATTCTAACCAAGTTCATCAACTGCGAGGTCTATGTCTGTATTTTTACTTTCAGTTGTCTGTACAAATATACATACCAAGTTCATCAACTGCTAGGTCTACGTCTGTATTTTTACTTTCAGTTGTCTGTACAAATCTACATACCAAGTTCTTCAACTGCTAGGTCTATGTCTGTATTTTCACTTTCAGTTGTCTGTACAAATATACATACCAAGTTCTTCAACTGCGAGTTCTATGTCTGTATTTTCACTTTCAGTTTGTACAAATCTACATACCAAGCTCATCAACTGCGAGGTCTATGTCTGTATTTTCACCGCTGCTGTAAGGGGCTGTGTTGCCAAACATGGCGCCAGGTAGAGCCACCTCTGCGATGAGATCCATTTTTTTTAGATGATACTTGACAATGAGGTTGCTGTCGTGTTTGTGACAGTAAAAGTGGCGCCTGGTACAGATTATATATAAATTACAAAACAGAAACTTATTGAGGAGTGATTGTTTCATGTGTAGTAGTTAAAGGGCGCAGAGTCTTTTGAGAAGAGACTTATGTATGAGCTGAAGGACAAGAGAGAAAAGCGAAAACTCAGAAGTTGTCACAGTAACACACTTACAAATAAATTGACCGTCTGTAAAGACGAAAAAGGTCATATATAGTTGTTGTGGTAGAGGTAGCAATAGAAAAATTGGCATCAACAATTGTAGTTCTTTTCGGTAGTGGTAGTTGTGATGATGTTTGTGGTGGGTGCACTAATATCAGTGATATTGTTGATTAGCGGTTCTCAAACTTCGCATTACTGTGGATCCGTTTTTACAAACACTTTTCTGCTGCAATCCCCAAAAAATTCTATATGAAAATGGACAGGAATGAATTATCTTTGTGTTACACTAGTAAAAAATGTTCTCAGACTGGGGGAAACTTTAAATGGGATTTCATTTTGTCCTGTAAGACATTTAGACTCCGGTCTAGTCCGGGTCTTTTGATTTCACATCAGAACTAGTTTAGCCTTTGTTTTTATACATGTTTTTCAAAATTATTTTTCTGTTTGAAATGTCAAAGATCATAATATTTCATTAAGCGCTTTGATGACCCCCTGTGAGCACATCGCAGATCATCGGGTCCCCCTGTGAGCACATCGCAGATCATCGGGTCTGGGACCAGTTTGTGAAACGCTGGTGTAGATTTTGCTGGTAGTAGTTGTAGTTGCAGCTGTAGCGATGATGGTAGTTGTCGCGGTCACAGTAGTAGTAGCTAAAGTACTGATAATGATTGCAATATTAATAGAGGTGGTTGTGTTGGCAGTAGTACTAGCAGTAGTAGTAGTGATGTTGGTGTTGATGTTAGTAGCAGCAGCTGCAGTAGTTGTAATAGTGTGATATTTATTGCAACAGTAGTAGTAGATGCAACAGTAGTAGTAGATGCAACAGTAGTAGTTAAAGTACTAGTAATGGTGGCAATTTTGATAAAAGTGGTGTTTGTGTTGGCAGTAATAGTAGTAGTAGAAGATGGAGTGACGTTGGGGATGATGTTAACAGCAGCAGTAGTAGGGATAATAATAATAATTCCGCTCGTACCATTATACGTTACATAGGGCATGCAGGTAATTTCTCCATGCCGCTCTATCCTGGGCAGCTCGCTCAATTACCTCCATGGAACTGAGACCGATATTTCTTGCCTCTCTCAGCAACGTTCGTTTCAGGGTCTCAATAGGTGATCCTCTTTTTCTTGAACCCTCTGCATTCCACTTCAATGCTTGCTTTGATATTCTTTGATCATTTCTCCTCAAGGTGTGCCCAACATATCTCCATCTTCTCTTTCTTATAACAGTTGTTACTAGTGGTTGACCAGACATTTCTCTGATTTCATCACTTCTCCTGAATTCGTTCCATGTCATGTTCATTATTTTTCGCAGACATATATTTTCAAACGCATTAAACTTACTTTCGTTATCTTTAGTCCGTTTAGTCATTTAGTCAGTAGTGGTAATAGTCGAGTACTTCTTGTAACTGTAGTCAGTAGTGGTAATAGTTGAGTACTTCTTGTAACTGTAGTAGTAGTAGTGGTAATAGTCGAGTACTTCTTGTAACTGTAGTAGTAGTAGTAGTGGTAATAGTCGAGTACTTCTTGTAACTGTAGTAATAGTAGTGGTAATAGTCGAGTACTTCTTGTAACTTTAGTAGTAGTGGTAATATTCGAGTACTTCTTGTAACTGTAGTAGTAGTAGTGGTAATAGATGAGTACTTCTTGTAACTGTAGTAGTAGTGGTAATAGATGAGTACTTCTTGTAACTGTAGTAGTAGTGGTAATAGATGAGTACTTCTTGTAACTGTAGTAGTAGTGGTAATAGATGAGTACTTCTTGTAACTGTAGTAGTAGTGGTAATAGATGAGTACTTCTTGTAACTGTAGTAGTAGTGTTAATAGTCGAGTACTTCTTGTAACTGTAGTCAGTAGTGGTAATAGTCGAGTACTTCTTGTAACTGTAGTCAGTAGTGGTAATAGATGAGTACTTCTTGTAACTGTAGTAGTAGTGTTAATAGTCGAGTACTTCTTGTAACTGTAGTCAGTAGTGGTAATAGTTGAGTACTTCTTGTAACTGTAGTAGTAGTGGTAGTAATAGTCGAGTACTTCTTGTAACTGTAGTAGTAATAGTCGAGTACTTCTTGTAACTATAGTCAGTAGTGATATTTCATCATCATTAGATTAACAATAACATCGATGTTAGAAGATAAAGACGGAGAAGAGCAAATCATAATTATTCTAATTAAATCTTTATTAGAAATAAATTCTTTCTTTATGTCAAGCTGTTATTGATTTTATCATCAAATTGAACAGTTTCTTTGAAAGAGAACATTTTTCTTTTATTTGTGTCTCCATTTTTTCTTCTCGCTCGCCCTCTATGAATTCAGGATTAGTCATGACGTCCTGAACGATGCTTCTGTCTGGTTTTTGCGTGAGAGCTTGCTTTCCCTATCATCAGTGTCCCTTGTCATTCAGGCGAGCCTTCTCCGACTTCAGAGGTGCAGCAGTGTGCATTGAAAGTATTTCAAAAGTCATAAATTTCGCGCAAGTAACAGAAATTTAGCAAGAGAATAATTGCACGCGCTTTCTCTGTCTCCCATACACTCACACACACTATCTCACTCTCTCTCTCTCACTCACTCGCAACTCTCTCTCTCTCTTTTTTTAGCGAATGTGTTGAATGATTGAAAAGTCGAACTCTCGGTGAAGGTAAAAAGTCAGCCCCACCACGGTGAGGTCAAAAGTCAGATTTCCCCCGCCCTCCACCACCACACCTCGGTGATGTAATAAATATTTTTTCTTTCTATTTGAGAGAAAATAAAACTGATGGTGGCGACTGCTTCGGGCAAGCGGTTTCAACTCCGCTGTCTTATACACTCTTCCATCGACTCGCAGAAATGGGAAGAAAAAAGATCTCCTTCTTCACTTCCACTATTTACTGCTTTATAGAAGTGTTAGGGTTGAAACGTAGTGATCTTGTGTGTGCTTGTTTTAAGGCTCTTTGTAAGCTGATATTCATGTTCGTAAGGTTGTTATTGATGCCGTCGCTCCATCTTTTGCGTGGTCTTCCTCTTGCTTTGTACTCATTATACTTTTTCTGTGTGGCTCTCTGTGGCAGGCGATACCAAAAACAAAAATGTCATGTCAATAACTTATCTATTTCTTCCACAGAAAGATCTCAACATCAAGTTTATAACATTTTTCATGTCAGTTTGAGTTTGGTGTCAGTGTGTAGAAATTTGGTGTTATTTCTCAAAAACGAGTTGTCAAATCTGACAAAGTTCTTTTTTAACTTGCTCAATTTGAATACAGTACCTACGTTTTTTTCTTCAGTATTAGATCGGACTAGGAACTTGATGTCCCCTACATTGAGGTCAGGGATCGCGAGGAAAATATCCTGATCGTTTCATATGGGACTTGAACCGAGATATTTTGAAGCTTAAGATGGTGAGGCAAACATCTTGCTTCTCAATGCCACGGAAAATAACATACCAGATTTGTAACTAGACATGAGTCACAAAGTTGACAAGATAGGAGTCACAAAGTTGACAAGATAGGAGTCACAAAGTTGACAAGATAGGAGTCACATAGTTGACTTGACATGAATCACACAATTTGACAACGAATGTGTCACAAACGAGGCAATAAATGAGTCAGACAGGTGACAAGTCATCAGGCACACAGGTGACAAGTCATCAGGCGCACAGTTGACATGGCATCAGGCACACAGTTGACAAGACATCAGACACATAGGTGACAAGACATGAGTCACAAATATAGCAATAAATGAGTCACAGATGTGACAAGACATGTGTCCCACAGATGACAAGATATCAGTGAAACAGGTGACATGACAAGATATCAGTGAAACAGGTGACAAGACAAGAATGACAAATATGACAAATACATAATATGCAAGCTATGAAGTGACAATTGTGACAAATACATAAAATACAAGGTATGAAGTGAGAAATGTGGCAAATTCATCAAATTCAAGGAAAGAAGTGGTAAATGTGACAAGACATGAAGTGACAAATGTGACACATACATAAAATACAATATACGAAGTGACAAATGTGACAAGGTATGAAGTTACAAGTGTGACAAGGTATGAAGTGACAAATGTGACAAATACATAGAAGTCAAGGTAAGAAGTGACAAATGCACTGAATTACTAACCTGTAGACCACGTGACCAGTCCCAGAACAGGAAAACGGCAATATGAAATATCTGGCTACCAGATCCGGCTCTACATCGACAGGAGCGTGGTACTCCATCAGCTGATCGACAGGACCCGTGCCTTCCGTGATGTACACAGATCTGAACTCGCTTGGGTGGACAGACTGAACCATATAAGCTCCTGTTGACCATGTTACCAGTTTGTAACTGCCTGACCCAATTGCTGAGATTTCTTTCGGGCAATGGTCTGTAAGTAGGTCAGAGGTTAATAAAACCAGTTGGTTAGGTATTTATACTTAAAATAAGAGGGAATTATTTTCTTCATAAACAATACTAACTGGCGTAGGCGATCATGAAGCTTACATATGCCTGCACTTACAAGTTCGTATGTTTAAATATTTTCGTGGCTACAATTTTTTCAAGGGACGAATTAGCGTAATGTGTAAGCGTTTGCGTATCGGCTTGGATTCAAGATAGTTGTGGCTTTAATCTCCCACTGGATGTTCCACACGCCAGGAAACAAAATTGGCCCTCCTACCCCCTGCACACTAGGAAGCAGTGATAGGCACTTCATAACCTAGAGTCTGAGAAGCATACGGGACATTTTTTTAATTCAATCTTCTATCTATCTATATATATATCTATCTATCTATCTTCTTCTCTCGTTCGTTCTTCACGACCAATTGTATCATTCTTCTTGTGATATATAATTGATCCTTTGACAAGAACGCTTGTTCTACGTTGTGAGATTATGCGCCCATGGTGACTAGGCCCGCCCACCCGGTTTCAGTCAGCTGTTTATTTACTAGTGTAGCTAGCCTTAATCTATCTATCTATCTCTTTCTCTCTTCTTTCTCTATTTCTATATCTCTCTGTGGTAGCTGGCCAGTCTCCCTTCCCCCAGGTGGCAGCTGAGGAACCAGACAGTTAGCTTTAGTGTGTAGCTTCTATATATTTAGATATTTTATTAGCAGACTTAGTGTTTACACTCTCTAAGCAGAAAGGTAACACTAAAGGAGACATTGACGTAGTAAAAACCAATCGACGTAGTGTTGTGTAGTGACGAGTTAGCAACAATTAGTAAACATAAGAGAGACAAAGATGGACGGACGTGCTTAGTATCTTGTCTACCTATCTAACATCAATCTAACATCAATCTAACATCAATCTAACATCAATCTAACATCAATCTAACATCAATCTAACATCTATCTAACACCAATCTAACATCAATCTAACATCAATCTAACATCAATCTAACATCAATCTAACATCAATCTAACATCAATCTAACATCAATCTAACACCAATCTAACACCAATCTAACACCAATCTAACACCAATCTAACACCAATCTAACATCAATCTAACATCAATCTAACATCAATCTAACATCAATCTAACATCAATCTAACATCAATCTAACATCAATCTAACATCAATCTAACATCAATCTAACATCAATCTAACATCAATCTAACATCAATCTAACATCAATCTAACATCAATCTAACATCAATCTAACATCAATCTAACATCAATCTAACATCAATCTAACATCAATCTAACATCAATCTAACATCAATCTAACATCAATCTAACATCAATCTAACATCAATCTAACATCAATCTAACATCAATCTAACATCAATCTAACATCAATCTAACATCAATCTAACATCAATCTAACATCAATCTAACATCAATCTAACATCAATCTAACATCAATCTAACATCAATCTAACATCAATCTAACATCAATCTAACATCAATCTAACATCAATCTAACATCAATCTAACATCAATCTAACATCAATCTAACATCAATCTAACATCAATCTAACATCAATCTAACATCAATCTAACATCAAATAAAAATGTACAAGAAATGATACCATCATAGCTGTTGCTTATTATAATTATAATTGTGTGAAAGAAACGTTGTACAGGAATACACAATAGTCCAATGGAACATCTTCAGGACTAAATGAAACCATGAAATCAACCACAAATCGGAAAGTATAACAGATTGATCCAGGTGGAAGGTTATGAATAAATAATCAAGTGGACCACAGGGACATATAAACAATTAGGAAATTGGAAACTACGGCGAATTAACATCCAAATTGGGAACTATGTCTAAACTAAACTACAACAATAGCCAAAGTCACTCGGACCAAAAGCCCTGACTACCCTAAAAGAACAACGGCATCAAAGATCACAGCTACAAACAATTTAGATACCTTACTCTCATAAATAACTACTACTATTATAGTACCAAAAAGCCCGGTACTATAACATCTCTCTCATCTCTCTCTCTCTATCTATCTATCTCTCTATCTATCTCTCTCTCTATCTATCTATCTCTGTGTGTGTGTGTGTGTGTGTTGTCCGTGTATCAACCTTCATCGAAGTCTGTCAGCTGTTACCCAGCATTCATATCAAATTAAATCGCTTTAACAGTCCTCATATTTTACTTTCAACATATCAATCTACAATTTTTGTGTTTATTCTCTGTAATAATTTCAACGTGTTAATATGAAAGTCCAAAGTATATCTTTTATCAGTTGCTATTGACAAAAACGATGAATATTTGACAGAGTCGCTAGCATACATTCGATAAAGCGTATGTTGAATTACGACAAACCTATCATTTGCGTTAAACCAGTTGTATTTTATCCGTTCAGATTATATATTTTTACTGTATAGGTCTAATGTAGTTTAACGATGGTTTAAATGTGAAGGGTTTATTACATTGAACCGGGTTTCTCCATATAATTCCTTTCTTTGGGAGGGGATTATGTGGCTAAGTGGTTAAGCTCTTTGCCTTGCGAGTCGAAAGTCGTTGGTTCGAATCCGGAAGACGCCGTTTTGTTCACGAGTGCAGTATTTTCCAGAGACCCCTAGGATTGTTGCTGTAGCCACGGATTTTGTGCTCTGTGCAATACTCTCGGCAGGTGGCATGTCATTTTTGCGAAGAGAGACAGAGCTATATAGGGTAAAACCCGGTGCAATAAAGTCAATCTTTCGGCTTTAAAACCCTTTAATTCCTTCCTTGTTGACAGAAATATCCCGCCATCTGGAGAGTGTTAATTCCTTCCTTGTCGACAGAAAGATCCCGCCATCTGGAGAGTGTTAATTCCTTCCTTGTCGACAGAAAGATCCCGCCATCTGGAGAGTGTTAATTCCTTCCTTGTCGACAGAAAGGTCCCGCCATCTGGAGAGTGTTAATTCCTTCCTTGTCGACAGAAAGATCCCGCCATCTGGACCCTTGTGGTGTAACGATCCCGCCATCTGGAGGTGTCACAAGCAGAACTTCGACTCGCCATCAAGAATCCTTCACAAAGCAAATTCTCGTCGACATGAACCTCCTGAACGAAGTACCGCATCGGATGTTAATTCTTCATTGATGACGAAATATACACATCTGAGAGTGTAAATCTAACAACAGATGGAAATGCCATCAGAAGGAAATTCTAACACGATGGAAATCTAACCAGATGGAAATGCTAACATCAGATGGAAATGCTAACAACAGTGGAAATGCTAACAACATGATGACGAAATGCTAATCTAGTGTTAACACTGATGACAGAAATAGGATGAAGAAAATTAAAAGAACAAACATGGCTTTACATGTTTGTACAAAAAATGAAGCAACTAAAAACGGTATATAACAGAACTGGTAGAAAAACAAAGATCAGAAAACTAAGAGCATGGACAATCCCAGTGGAAACATATGGGTGATAAGCATGGACATTAAACATGACAGTAGAAAAACATATATGTGCTTTCGAATATAAGTGTTACAGAAGAGTCATCCGTATATCATGGACAGAAAAGAGAACAAATAGATCTATCCAGAAAGAACTCAAAATCAAAGAAAACTGGCTGAAAATAAGAATGAGCAAATTCAAGTATTTTGGACATATAAAGAGACACACGGGCTGGAGAATACCATCATGGACGGAGGCATCCCGCAAAGAGTAGAAAAGGAAGACCACGGAAAAGATGGATTCAGGATGTAACCGATGGTTTGAACATGACCACTGCAGAGGTGGGACATCTGGCCTATGAGCGAGAGAGAGAGAGAGAAATTCCGAAGGACTGTTGGGGTGGCAAAGTTCTGCTTAGAACAAGCTATTTGATGATGATGATAATGAAATTTTATTTATAAAAATGTTTTTAAGTAATCTGGTTTATGCTGACTTGTTGTCGTTTGATAACGATTTGTATGTTGAATGAAATACTGTACCCGCCAAGTCCCTGTCTAATGCTTGTAAATTTATGAAAGGCAATAAAAATTGAAGATTACCTTCAGATCTGACAGTAATCAAAGCATGATAATCTAGAGTAGCATTTCTCAAACGAAACAGAAATAGTCATGAGCAATAAGCAGTAGTTTGTTTGTTTTACCTCGTTCCTACCCGGAACTAGTTTGTTTGTTTTACCTCGTTCCTGCCCGGAACTAGTTTGTTTGTTTTACCTCGTTCCTGCCCGGAACTAGTTTGTTTGTTTTACCTCGTTCCTACCCGGAACTAGTTTGTTTGTTTGACCTCGTTCCTACCCGGAACTAGTTTGTTTGTTTTACCTCGTTCCTACCCGGAACTAGTTTGTTTGTTTGACCTCGTTCCTACCCGGAACTAGTTTGTTTGTTTTACCTCGTTCCTACCCGGAACTACAACGAGCGGACCCATTACGGTTGAACGTGTAAACTCCGAGCGTCGTCATTCTTTTGAATAAGAGCTGCTCGAACTTTGCTTAAGTGTGCTAATTGTGACATTTGGCGTTTTATAAAGATGCCCACCCATTGGCAACGATTAGGGAGGCCTACATTTTAATCTTAGCTAAAACGCCGAGCACAGCTATATTTTTTTTTTTCAATCTAAGTATTGTGGAATGTTGTATAAAAATGCGGTGATGGGAAATTAATCCTTCATCTGTGAACCATTCATGCTTTTGGGCTTATGCAAGATTAACTATATTAGCAGAAAATACGATTTGTTTGTTATGTATATTAGGGGAAACAGCTTGATATTTCAATACTAGAGATAATCTACAAGCTCACAGGATGACTGTCAAAGCTAATACAACATCATACGAGTATCAAGCAAAATTAAGAAAGTTCAAAAGAGGTTAATATCTTAGGGATTAATAAAACTAGTCTGAGGTTATAAATGCGCACTAGAATATAAATATACGATCAATAGAGAAATATTGTTAGCCAACAGTTTAATCTCCATATTTATTGTAACAGCCAGAGCAATCTGATTTTAATTTACAGAATATACAATGTTTTAATCCCAAAAACTGATTTATTATCCTACTATTAAGATTATAGATTGGCTAGGAAATACTTACGTCCATGATTTGACGCCGATAACACGTTCGCTAGTAAATATACACGTGTCGTGCTAATTCCAGTGTTCGATGCCAACTGGGACAAAACAAAAATCAATGTTTGATGTGCACACAGTACGCGATTGTATTATATGTTTCCTGGTTCTTTACTTGAGACTCTAAGTTACAAGTACCTCAGAAGTCGAAGTAAAGCTCGCCTGAATAAACACTGATGATAAAGTAAGCAATCCTTCAAGCAAAAATCAGACAGAGTTAAGATATTATAGTTCGTTCCAAAATTCGTGATCATCTTTACCGACCGATATAAAATCATCCACTTGACAGAAATTCTTGATTTTTGCATTTTATATAGGTAACAGTGACGACGTTCCAAAAGTATTTTTATGCCCACCCAAACCTTTAGTTCTGTAAGAATTTTATTATATGTTATTACTAAATTTACCGCAATGTTGATCTGGTATACTTGTCGAAATTTTTCAGTACGATTGTCAAGTTTGTCTATAACTAAGCATTTCCGTGTTCCAAATGCAATTCAGTGCAGGTCAAAATCGGGAATCGCGTGGAATTAATCAGTTCACAATGTTTCCTACCGACTGTCATTGGCGTATGTAAGCAACATTTACTTTCATTTATAGAAGTGGAAGGTATCATTTGTTCACTATGTGACCTTTCTTTTTATAATATGTAATAGGAATACGCCTTTACAATCATTCGCCATCATTTTGTGTATTACTGTAAGTTCTAAACTTTGATGATCATTTTGTTGTGCTTATGCAAAATTATTTAACAAAAAACGTTTTTTTGCATCAACTAAGCTACCTACCAATTAGATAAACATGGGTTCGTAACGTCGTGAGATATATAAGACTGCATGCAAAAATTACTTGTATCCATCAGATAGATTTCGTACAAATTAAACCTTAGTGTGATCACGAATTTTGGAACGAACTATAGTCACCCAGACAACTCTTTGAGTTCCCTGCGAGCGAGCGAAGAAAAACAAACGAAAGTTCAAGTCAGCGCTGACAAGAATCATGCACTGTATAGGGAAATATTGAGATCAAATAAGCGTTAGACCGAAACGGGACAAGTCTTTGTTGAGTCGACGGAGGATATCATTCAACTTGTGTGAGTACTGAAGGGAATAGAGACTGATGTAGAAAACACAAGAATCCTGGTGAACTAACAGACCTCCTTCAGATCACCTTCATTTTTGTCCCTGAGCAAGCAGGAATCAGGGATAATGAACGAGCTGATAGATTGGCTGACTTGGCTACAATATCAGAGGAGCTGCCATGGATCGAAATGACATTCTTCACGCATTGAGAAAGTCTTTCCGAAAACAGAAGATTCAGGGTTGTGAATCCCACTCGCTGACCAGATTGAGAGAGTCTTTCCAAACAAAGAAGTTTCAGGGTTGTGAATCCCACTCGCTGACCAGATTGAAAGTCTTTCCGAAAGAGAAGTTTCAGGGTTGTGAATCCCACTCGTTGACCAGATTGAGAAAGTCTTTCCGAATAGAAAGTTTCAGGGTTGTGAATCCACTCGCTGACCAGATTGAGAAAGTCTTTCCGAACAGAGAAGTTTCAGGGTTGTGAATCCCACTCGTTGACCAGATTGAGAGAGTCTTTCCAAACAAAGAAGTTTCAGGGTTGTGAATCCCACTCGCTGACCAGATTGAGAGAGTCTTTCCGAACAGAGAAGTTTCAGGGTTGTGAATCATACTTGCTGACCAGATTGAGAAAGTCTTTCCGAATAGAGAAGTTTCAGGGTTGTGAATCCCACTCGCTGACCAGATTGAGAGAGTCTTTCAGAACAGAGAAGTTTCAGGGTTGTGAATCCCACTCGCTGACCAGATTGAGAGAGTCTTTCCGAACAGAGAAGTTTCAGGGTTGTGAATCCTACTCTCTGACCAGATTGAGAGAGTCTTTCCGAACAGAGAAGTTTCAGGGTTGTGAATCCCACTCGCTGACCAGATTGAGAGAGTCTTTCCGAATAGAGAAGTTTCAGGGTTGTGAATCCCACTCGCTGACCAGATTGAGAGAGTCTTTCAGAACAGAGAAGTTTCAGGGTTGTGAATCCCACTCGCTGACCAGATTGAGAGTATTTCCGAACAGAGAAGTTTCAGGGTTGTGAATCCCACTCGCTGACCAGATTGAGAGAGTCTTTCCGAACAGAGAAGTTTCAGGGTTGTGAATCCTACTCGCTGACCAGATTGAGAGAGTCTTTCAGAACAGAGAAGTTTCAGGGTTGTGAATCCCACTCGCTGACCAGATTGAGAGAGTCTTTCCGAACAGAGAAGTTTCAGGGTTGTGAATCCCACTCGTTGACCAGATTGAGAAAGTCTTTCCGAACAGAAAGTTTCAGGGTTGTGAATCCACTCGCTGACCAGATTGAGAGAGTCTTTCCGAACAGAGAAGTTTCAGGGTTGTGAATCCCACTCTCTGACCAGATTGAGAGAGTCTTTCAGAACAGAGAAGTTTCAGGGTTGTGAATCCCACTCGCTGACCAGATTGAGAAGTATTTCCGAACAGAGAAGTTTCAGGGTTGTGAATCATACTTGCTGACCAGATTGAGAAAGTCTTTCCGAATAGAGAAGTTTCAGGGTTGTGAATCCCACTCGCTGACCAGATTGAGAGAGTCTTTCAGAACAGAGAAGTTTCAGGGTTGTGAATCCCACTCGCTGACCAGATTGAGAGAGTCTTTCCGAACAGAGAAGTTTCAGGGTTGTGAATCCTACTCGCTGACCAGATTGAGAGAGTCTTTCCGAACAGAGAAGTTTCAGGGTTGTGAATGCCACTCGCTGACCAGATTGAGAGAGTCTTTCCGAACAGAAAAGTTTCAGGGTTGTGAATCCCACTCGCTGACCAGATTGAGAAAGTCTTTCCGAACAGAGAAGTTTCAGGGTTGTGAATCCCACTCGCTGACCAGATTGAGAGAGTCTTTCCGAACAGAGAAGTTTCAGGGTTGTGAATCCCACTCGC
The DNA here is from genome assembly GCA_020796225.1 of Arion vulgaris. NCBI lineage: Eukaryota > Metazoa > Mollusca > Gastropoda > Stylommatophora > Arionidae > Arion > Arion vulgaris. The sequence goes on from CM036754.1 coordinate 64,320,721, forward strand.
TGACCAGATTGAGAGAGTCTTTCAGAACAGAGAAGTTTCAGGGTTGTGAATCCCACTCGCTGACCAGATTGAGAGATATTTCCGAACAGAGAAGTTTCAGGGTTGTGAATCCCACTCTCTGACCAGATTGAAGAGTCTTTCCGAACAGAGAAGTTTCAGGGTTGTGAATCCTACTCGCTGACCAGATTGAGAGAGTCTTTCCGAACAGAGAAGTTTCAGGGTTGTGAATCCCACTCGCTGACCAGATTGAGAGAGTCTTTCAGAACAGAGAAGTTTCAGGGTTGTGAATCCCACTCGCTGACCAGATTGAGAGAGTCTTTCCGAACAGAGAAGTTTCAGGGTTGTGAATCCCACTCGCTGACCAGATTGAGAGAGTCTTTCCGAACAGAGAAGTTTCAGGGTTGTGAATCCCACTCGCTGACCAGATTAGAGAGTCTTTCCGAACAGAGAAGTTTCAGGGTTGTGAATCCCACTCGCTGACCAGATTAGAAAGTCTTTCCGAATAGAGAAGTTTCAGGGTTGTGAATCCCACTCGCTTACCAGATTGAGAGAGTCTTTCCGAACAGAGAAGTTTCAGGGTTGTGAATCCCACTTGCTGACCAGATTGAGAGAGTCTTTCCGAACAGAGAAGTTTCAGGGTTGTGAATCCCACTCGCTGACCAGATTGAGAGAGTCTTTCCGAACAGAAGTTTCAGGGTTGTGAATCCCACTCGCTGACCAGATTGAGAGAGTCTTTCCGAACAGAGAAGTTTCAGGATTGTGAATCCCACTTGCTGACCAGATTGAGAGAGTCTTTCCGAACAGAGAAGTTTCAGGGTTGTGAATCCTACTCGCTGACCAGATTGAGAGAGTCTTTCCGAACAGAGAAGTTTCAGGGTTGTGAATCCCACTCGCTGACCAGATTGAGAGTCTTTCCGAACAGAGAAGTTTCAGGGTTGTGAATCCCACTCGCTGACCAGATTGAGAAAGTCTTTCCGAATAGAGAAGTTTCAGGGTTGTGAATCCCACTCGCTGACCAGATTGAGAGAGTCTTTCCGAACAGAGAAGTTTCAGGGTTGTAAATCCCACTCGCTGACCAGATTGAGAGAGTCTTTCCGAACAGAGAAGTTTCAGGGTTGTGAATCCCACTCGCTGACCAGATTGAGAGAGTCTTTCCGAACAGAGAAGTTTCAGGGTTGTGAATCCCACTCGCTGACCAGATTGAGAGAGTCTTTCCGAATAGAGAAGTTTCAGGGTTGTGAATCCCACTCGCTGACCAGATTGAGAGAGTCTTTCCGAACAGAGAAGTTTCAGGGTTGTGAATCCCACTCGCTGACCAGATTGAGAGAGTCTTTCAGAACAGAGAAGTTTCAGGGTTGTGAATCCCACTCGCTGACCAGATTGAGAGAGTCTTTCCGAACAGAGAAGTTTCAGGGTTGTGAATCCCACTCGCTGACCAGATTGAGAGAGTCTTTCCGAACAGAGAAGTTTCAGGGTTGTGAATCCCACTCGCTGACCAGATTGAGAGAGTCTTTCCGAACAGAGAAGTTTCAGGGTTTTGAATCCCACTCGCTGACCAGATTGAGAGAGTCTTTCCGAACAGAAGTTTCAGGGTTGTGAATCCCACTCGCTGACCAGATTGAGAGAGTCTTTCCGAACAGAGAAGTTTCAGGGTTGTGAATCCCACTCGCTGACCAGATTGAGAGAGTCTTTCCGAACAGAGAAGTTTCAGGGTTGTGAATCCCACTCGCTGACCAGATTGAGAGAGTCTTTCCGAACAGAGAAGTTTCAGGGTTGTGAATCCCACTCGCTGACCAGATTGAGAAAGTCTTTCCGAACAGAGAAGTTTCAGGGTTGTGAATCCCACTTGCTGACCAGATTGAGAGAGTCTTTCCGAACAGAGAAGTTTCAGGGTTGTGAATCCCACTCGCTGACCAGATTGAGAGAGTCTTTCCGAACAGAGAAGTTTCAGGGTTGTGAATCCTACTCTCTGACCAGATTGAAAGTCTTTCCGAACAGAGAAGTTTCAGGGTTGTGAATCCCACTCGCTGACCAGATTGAGAGAGTCTTTCAGAACAGAGAAGTTTCAGGGTTGTGAATCCCACTCGCTGACCAGATTGAGAGAGTCTTTCCGAACAGAGAAGTTTCAGGGTTGTGAATCCCACTCGCTGACCAGATTGAGAGAGTCTTTCCGAACAGAGAAGTTTCAGGGTTGTGAATCCTACTCGCTGACCAGATTGAGAGAGTCTTTCCGAACAGAGGAGTTTCAGGTTGTGAATCCCACTCGCTGACCAGATTGAGAGAGATGGGTGTCGATATTAGTACAGTCCGATAAGAACGACATAACAAATATTCAAAGAGATTGAATAATCAAAATAGAACTGGAGTGTTAGGCCGCTGGACACTACTGAATTTGTTGAGACAGAGATCGAAGCACCTATGGACGTGTACAGAGTGATACGATGATAGTCCTCATATAACTGATAACTTATCCTCCTTTGTGAAAAAGAACTATAGCTGCAGTACAGACAATTAAAGCGATATTAAATATTTTTTTTAATGAAATTAAAAAGCAAATATCAATTCTTCTGTTTAGAAAGAAAGAAGGTGGCAAATGATGAGTAAGGAGATGGATAGAATAAATAAAAACTAGAAGGAATAACTGTATCGCTCGGAAATGTGATGAGTCACCAAGTTAAATACAAATAAGATTCAGACCTTTGTCAACAAATGCTTTCGGCGGATTCTCAGATTGAGATGGTATGACAGAGCTGCAAACGCAGACTTGTTGATAAGAACCGGAGATGAACCCATGATGACCAGGGTTAAGATGAGACAATGGCGATGGATCAGGCATACCCTATTGACGACACAGTCGAGTGTCACTAGACAAGTACTTGAATGGAACCCGCAAGGAAAACGAAAAAGAGGACGCCCTAAACAAACCTGGAGACGTAGTCTTCTTAAGGAACTGAAGAGCCCTCGACTATCCTGGGAGACCATTAAAAAAACAGCCAGAGACCGGGAGGAGTGGCGAACAACTGTTGAGGCCCTATGCTCCACGAGGAGCGGAGAGGAATAATGTATGATGGATTAATGATAATGAATAAATTTTACAGATAGGGAAGCAACAAAATAAAACTGAGAACACTTAACTGACAAGAAGCGAATGTGAGTTGTCTCAAGAGACAGTTAATCACAGCTTGCTGAGGTTTTTTACATTTCTTTTACAATATTTGTTTACGGGATTGGAAGTGATAGAATATGGTTTAAGGGAGATAATACATAATATATTTCAGTCTCGAAAAGTAATTACCATTATTACTTCCCTTGTCTTTGTGTGTCGGGTCCAGTTTCATGAGCTCCTTTGAGACCATTCTTTTCACGGCCAGTAGTGTCATATTCACCTGTGCCACCTGGATAGGATGGAGACAATATTGACAATTAGATTTGTAAATGTGATATTATTAATGAAATAATATTGATAGTTATCAAACGTTAGACTGCAGATAGGCTATGAAAAAACAAATATAATGAAGACACCTATGGCAAGTAATGCAGATATCACCTGGAATCTAAAATGATAAAAATAACAGAGCAGTTCACCTATTTAGGTAGCAATTTTGATTGCACAGGAAATGTTAAAAAGAAATTATGATACGAATTGGCAAAGCAACATCAGCTTTTAAAAGTCTAAATAAAATATGGAACTGCAAGTTGTATAGTATTAAAACTAAATTACGAATTTTCAATTCAAATGTTGTATCAATCCTAACATATGCCAGCGAGAGTTGGAAAATGACTAAAGATATAGAAAGCAAGTTGAATGCATTTGAAAATAGATGTCTGCGAAAAATAATGAATATAAAATGGAACGAATTGAGGAGAGGTGATGACATCAGAGAAATGTCTGGTCAACCACTAGTAGCAACGGTTATAAGAAGGAGAAGATGGAGATATGTTGGACACACTTTGGGAAGAAATTATCAACGAGTATCAAAACAGGCATTGAAGTGGGATGCAAAGGGTTCAAGAAAGAGAGGCCGACCTAAGGAGACCCTGAAACGAACATTGCTGAGATAGACAAGAAATGTCGGTCTCAGTTCCAATGAGGAGATTGAGCGAGTTTTCCAGGATAGAGCGTCATGGAGAAATTACTTGCAGGCCCTATGAAAAAGGTAAGAAGGAATTATTATTATTATTATTATTATATTGATGTTGGTCAAATCTGTGCTAAAAGATGTGATATATATTAATGATCAAGTTAATTATGTAATAATATGGATAGTAAAGTTGATGTTTTTGATGATACTTATGACGATAATGTTGTTGCTTCTATTGTTGATGAGATGAATATATTGTGATGAGAATTAATTACTGCAGCAGCTACGTATTATCGTGTCTTGTCTAATACACTTGTACAGTGAAGCAACCGTGCGGAGTTCCAGTTTTCTACCCTGGGTCAGGTGTGTTGCATCTGTAGTTGTTAGTCTTGATGTTACATGATATTTGTGATATATATCTCCACCAGGTTCTTGGTCTTACTCTTGCTCTGTGTCCGGGTTGGTGCCGGTTGTTATATGTGCGAAATGGTAGTAAATCTGGTTTCATTCTCATTATACGACCGAACCAGCTACTTCTCAAATATATTATACTAAGAAATGTTGAAAGCAGTTCATTAGTTTACAATGTATCTGACGTTTACAGACAAGTTAAGTAACGACTGAGAAACTCTAGTTTACCAAATATAAATCTGCTGTAGATGCTAGATTTCAGGAAAAAAATGTTCGAAAATATTTTGTATATGATTTTTTTTTAATACTAAAAATTATTTTACTTACCAAATGTGTTTTATTAATTACTGCTCGAATAGTATTTAATCATAATTTTAGAAGTCAGACTGTACATCTTCTGGGGCCTTTGAGCAATCAGACTACACATCTTGTGACGTTTTTTAAGGGTCATATGATTCCATTGTTCTAATTTTGCAGGCAACATCTTCAGGTAATTCAAAGTTTTTGCAGCATTTGCAGCTATTTAAGCCACATTTTACTGCAAGAATTGCTGATAGCATGGAAGCTGCATTTTGTTTCTCATTTATTTTTCCGATATTCATGGTGCTGAATAATTGTTCCCCTTCAGCATTAGAATTTGGCAAAATTAATAAATTTAGGACGAAAATTTAAACTTCTTTGAAGGGGTTACCTTCCTAAAAATCTCTATAATTAAATACTTCAGACCAAAATCTCTCAGTAGTTGTAACATCAGTCGAGTTAACCAAATGTACGTTGTTATATTGAATCACAATTGATGACTTGATTTCGCCCGAGTGGTTGCCGGGGCCCAAATTTGGGGTGTAAAGAATAGAACCACTGTTACCTGCCATGCATGTCGTAAGAGGCGACTAAGGAGGTTTGGCTGAAATCGGATGCATGTGTCCTAAGCATGTAGAAGTCTATGCGTTTAGGGGCCTACCAAACCAATGTGCAACGTATACACGTTCTTGACAAAGATCAAACATATCACAAATAGTGATTAAAATTGGTCATAAAGAACGAAGGCAAAGAAGAAGAAGATGACTTGATTTCTTCATCTAAATGAAATAATTCTTCAAACATCAATGTTTTCTGGCAGACGATTATGCAGCTCTTTATACTGGCTAATTAAAAAGTGTTATGCCCTTTTTCATATGTGAGTTACTTGATTTATTTTTGCTAATCATCAATTCCCCAAGCTTTTTCTCACATCTATCACATATTCCACGCTTAGAAGAAGAAATTCTATAACATATCACACGCTTAGAAGAAGAAATTCTATAACATATCACACGCTTAGAAGAAGAAATTCTATAACATATCACACGCTTAGAGGAAGAAATTCTATAACATATCCCATGCTTAGAAGAAGAAATTCTATAACATATCCACGCTTAGAGGAAGAAATTCTATAACATATCACACGCTTAGAAGAAGAAATTCTATAACATATCACACGCTTAGAAGAAGAAATTCTATAACATATCACACGCTTAGAAGAAGAAATTCTATAACATATCACACGCTTAGAGGAAGAAATTCTATAACATATCCCATGCTTAGAAGAAGAAATTCTATAACATATCCCACGCTTAGAGGAAGAAATTCTATCACATATTCCATGCTTAGAGGAAGAAATTCTATAACATATCCCATGCTTAGAAGAAGAAATTCTATAACATATCCACGCTTAGAGGAAGAAATTCTATAACATATTCCACGCTTAGAGGAAGAAATTCTATAACATATCCCACGCTTAGAGGAAGAAATTATATAATATATTCCATGCTTAGAGGAAGAAATTATATAACATATTCCACGCTTAGAGGAAGAAATTCTATAACATATTCCACGCTTAGAGGACGAAATTCTATAACATATCCCACGCTTAGAGGAAGAAATTCTATAACATATCCCACGCTTAGAGGAAGAAATTCTATAACATATCCACGCTTAGAAGAAGAAATTCTATAACATATTCCACGCTTAGAAGAAGAAATTCTATAACATATCCCACGCTTAGAAGAAGAAATTCTATAACATATCCCACGCTTAGAGGACGAAATTCTATAACATATCCCACGCTTAGAAGAAGAAATTCTATAACATATCCCACGCTTAGAAGAAGAAATTCTATAACATATCCCACGCTTAGAGGACGAAATTCTATAACATATCCCACGCTTAGAGGAAGAAATTCTATAACATATCCCACGCTTAGAGGAAGAAATTCTATAACATATCCCATGCTTAGAGGACGAAATTCTATAACATATCCCACGCTTAGAGGAAGAAATTCTATAACATATCCCACGCTAGAGGAAGAAATTCTATAACATATCCCACGCTTAGAGGAAGAAATTCTATAACATATCCCATGCTTAGAGGACGAAATTCTATAACATATCCCACGCTTAGAAGAAGAAATTATATAACATATCCCACGCTTAGAAGAAGAAATTCTATAACATATCCCACGCTTAGAGGACGAAATTCTATAACATATCCCACGCTTAGAGGAAGAAATTCTATAACATATCCCATGCTTAGAGGACGAAATTCTATAACATATCCCACGCTTAGAGGAAGAAATTCTATAACATATCCCACGCTTAGAGGAAGAAATTCTATAACATATCCCACGCTTAGAGGACGAAATTCTATAACATATCCCATGCTTAGAGGAAGAAATTCTATAACATATCCCACGCTTAGAGGAAGAAATTCTATAACATATCCACCTTAGAGGAAGAAATTCTATAACATATCCACGCTTAGAGGAAGAAATTCTATAACATATCCCATGCTTAGAGGAAGAAATTCTATAACATATCCCACGCTTAGAGGAAGAAATTCTATAACATATCCAGCTTAGAGGAAGAAATTCTATAACATATCCCACGCTTAGAGGAAGAAATTCTATAACATATCCCACGCTTAGAGGAAGAAATTCTATAACATATCCCACGCTTAGAGGAAGAAATTCTATAACATATTCCACGCTTAGAAGAAGAAATTCTATAACATATCCCATGCTTAGAGGAAGAAATTCTATAACATATTCCACGCTTAGAAGAGAATTCTATAACATATCCATGCTTAGAGGAAGAAATTCTATAACATATCCCACGCTTAGAGGAAGAAATTCTATAACATATCCCACGCTTAGAGGAAGAAATTCTATAACATATCCACGCTTGAGGAAGAAATTCTATAACATATCACACGCTTAGAGGAAGAAATTCTATAACATATCCCACGCTTAGAGGAAGAAATTCTATAACATATCCCACGCTTAGAGGAAGAAATTCTATAACATATCCCACGCTTAGAGGAAGAAATTCTATAACATATCCCACGCTTAGAGGAAGAAATTCTATAACATATCCCACGCTAGAGGAAGAAATTCTATAACATATCCACAGCTTGAGGAAGAAATTCTATAACATATCCCACCTTAGAAGAAGAAATTCTATAACATATCCCACAGCTAGAGGAAGAAATTCTATAACATATCCCACGCTTAGAGGAAGAAATTCTATAACATATCCCACGCTTAGAAGAAGAAATTCTATAACATATCCCAGGCTTAGAGGAAGAAATTCTATAACATATCCCACGCTTAGAGGAAGAAATTCTATAACATATCCCACGCTTAGAGGAAGAAATTCTATAACATATCCCACGCTTAGAGGAAGAAATTCTATAACATATCCACGCTTAGAGGAAGAAATTCTATAACATATCCCACGCTTAGAGGAAGAAATTCTATAACATATTCCACGCTTAGAAGAAGAAATTCTATAACATATCCTATGCTTAGAGGAAGAAATTCTATAACATATTCCACGCTTAGAAGAAGAAATTCTATAACATATCCCATGCTTAGAGGAAGAAATTCTATAACATATCCCACGCTTAGAGGAAGAAATTCTATAACATATCCCACGCTTAGAGGAAGAAATTCTATAACATATCCCACGCTTAGAGGAAGAAATTCTATAACATACCACACGCTTAGAGGAAGAAATTCTATAACATATCCCACGCTTAGAGGAAGAAATTCTATAACATATCCCACGCTTAGAGGAAGAAATTCTATAACATATCCCACGCTTAGAGGAAGAAATTCTATAACATATCCCACGCTTAGAGGAAGAAATTCTATAACATATCCCACGCTTAGAGGAAGAAATTCTATAACATATCCCACGCTTAGAGGAAGAAATTCTATAACATATCCCACGCTTAGAAGAAGAAATTCTATAACATATCCCACGCTTAGAGGAAGAAATTCTATAACATATCCCACCTAGAGGAAGAAATTCTATAACATATCCCACGCTTAGAAGAAGAAATTCTATAACATATCCCACGCTTAGAGGAAGAAATTCTATAACATATCCCACGCTAGAGGAAGAAATTCTATAACATATCCCACGCTTAGAGGAAGAAATTCTATAACATATCCCACGCTTAGAGGAAGAAATTCTATAACATATCCACGCTTAGAGGAAGAAATTCTATAACATATCCCACGCTTAGAGGAAGAAACTCTATAACATATCCCACGCTTAGAGGAAGAAATTCTATAACATATCCCACGCTTAGAGGAAGAAATTCTATAACATATCCCACGCTTAGGGGAAGAAATTCTATAACATATCACACGCTAGAGGAAGAAATTCTATAACATATCCCACGCTTAGAGGAAGAAATTCTATAACATATCCCACGCTTAGAGGAAGAAATTCTATAACATATCCCACGCTTAGAGGAAGAAATTCTATAACATATCACACGCTTAGAGGAAGAAATTCTATAACATATCCCACGCTTAGAGGAAGAAATTCTATAACATATCCACGCTTAGAGGAAGAAATTCTATAACATATCCCACGCTTAGAGGAAGAAATTCTATAACATATCCACGCTTAGAGGAAGAAATTCTATAACATATCCCACGCTTAGAGGACGAAATTCTATAACATATCCCACGCTTAGAGGAAGAAATTCTATAACATATCACACGCTTAGAAGAAGAAATTCTATCACATATTCCACGCTTAGAGGAAGACATTCTATAACATATCCCACGCTTAGAAGAAGAAATTCTATCACATATTCCACGCTTAGAGGAAGAAATTCTATAACATATCCCACGCTTAGAGGAAGAAATTCTATAACATATCCCACGCTTAGAGGAAGAAATTCTATAACATATCCCACGCTAGAGGAAGAAATTCTATAACATATCCCAGCTAGAGGACGAAATTCTATAACATATCCCACGCTTAGAGGAAGAAATTCTATAACATATCCCATGCTTAGAAGAAGAAATTCTATAACATATCCCATGCTTAGAAGAAGAAATTCTATAACATATCCCACGCTTAGAGGAAGAAATTCTATAACATATCCCACTCTTAGAGGAAGAAATTCTATAACATATCCCACGCTTAGAGGACGAAATTCTATAACATATCCCACGCTTAGAGGAAGAAATTCTATAACATATCCCACGCTTAGAGGAAGAAATTCTATAACATATCCCAGGATTAGAGGAAGAAATTCTATAATATATCCCAGGCTTAGAGGAAGAAATTCTATAACATATCCCATGCTTAGAAGAAGAAATTCTATAACATATCCCACGCTTAGAGGAAGAAATTCTATAACATATTCCACGCTTAGAGGAAGAAATTCTATAACATATCCCACGCTTAGAGGAAGAAATTCTATAACATATCCCATGCTTAGAGGAAGAAATTCTATAACATATCCCACGCTTAGAGGAAGAAATTCTATAACATATCCACGCTTAGAGGACGAAATTCTATAACATATCCCACGCTTAGAAGAAGAAATTCTATAACATATCCCACGCTTAGAAGAAGAAATTCTATAACATATCACACGCTTAGAGGAAGAAATTCTATAACATATCCCACGCTTAGAGGAAGAAATTCTATAACATATCCCACGCTTAGAGGAAGAAATTCTATAACATATCCCATGCTTAGAGGAAGAAATTCTATAACATATCCCACGCTTAGAGGAAGAAATTCTATAACATATTCCACGCTTAGAGGAAGAAATTCTATAACATATCCCACGCTTAGAGGAAGAAATTCTATAACATATCCAGGCTTAGAGGACGAAATTCTATAATATATTCCAGGCTTAGAGGAAGAAATTCTATAACATATCCCACGCTTAGAGGACGAAATTCTATAATATATTCCAGGCTTAGAGGAAGAAATTTTATAACATATCCCACGCTTAGAGGACGAAATTCTATAACATATCCCACGCTTAGAGGACAAATTCTATATACTATCCCAGGCTTAGAGGACGAAATTCTATAACATATTCCACGCTTAGAGGAAGACATTCATAACTCGGATCTCGCTGAAGTAAATTTTCGGTGTTTATCCGTCTTGTTTTTGTAGATTTTTCTTCTTTGTGTTCGTTCTTTACCACCAATTTGAATCACACTTTGTGATATGTTTCATCTTTGCCAAGAATGTGTATACGTTGCACGTTGGTTTGGTAGGCCCCTAAACGCAAAGACTTCTACACGTTTAGGCATCCGATTTCATCCAAACCTCCTTACCGTCTCTTACGACATGCGTGGCAAATAACAGTGGTTCTATTCTTTACATCCCAAATTTGATCCCCGGAAACCACTCGGGCGGTTTTGTCGATTTTCTGATTCATTGACCAAACTAAAATAAATATATAAAAATGCTAACTAATTTTGTTTTAATGTTAATTTTCTTGCTAAATGCTAGATCTAAATTTGCAATGTTAAATCGCGAAAAATAATGCAAAATCTAGCATTAGAAATGCTAAATTGGCAACCCTGGAGAAACTGGGTTAGCATCAATCTTCGATTCCCAGCCTGTGGGATTCTTGACTTGTGTTTTTTCTAACCGTACACTGGCTGTTTAGTTAGAGGATCTTGTACATATTAACTAAGAGGTCATTATCTTCGTAGATTGTGGAAAGTATATTAACGAAGAGGTCATTATCTTCGTAGATTGTGATAAGTATATTAACTAAGAGGTCATTATCTTCGTAGATTGTGGAAAGTATATTAACTAAGAGACTATTAACTTGGTAGATTGTGGAAAGTATTGTCAATCTATTTATTTAATCAAATCATATAATATGATAAATGGCGTCAATTGTGAAATGCAAACATGTCACCATGAATACAAAAAGAGCATTGTACAATACAATATTTCTATCAAACATTTTACTATCAGTGCCAAACCTAAATGCTGATATTAAATGATAGAAGAAAACTAGTCACGACAGAGATGAAGTGTCTACACAGAATGCTAGGAGTATCAAGAAGAGATCAGTTTAGAAATGAATACATCAGGGAAAAAATGGGTACAACATCAGTTACTGACCTTCATCAAAAAATAGCAAATTAAACGGTTTGGCCACATAAGCAGATTACCAACAGACAGTGTGTCTCAAAGAGCAATGTTACTCTGGTACAGTGGACACAAAGTAAAAAGATGTCCATGCAAAAGGTGGATCTCAAAAATAACAGAGACAGTGATAAAACACTATGTATGAATCGCACACAAAAGCCCATTCTATAAATATCTTCTAACTCTGACGCTGTGAGACAAAACCAGATTAGAGAAAAGATGAAGAAGATGAAAGTATGAAAAATATTGATGACATCAGTGGCTATGATAATCAGCATTGTACAGACAATAATTGTGAGAAATGAAGACATCAGGAAAAAAGTGGGTACAACATCAGTACTAGACTTCATCAAGAAACAACAAATTAAATGGTTCGGCCACGTAAGCAGATTACCATCAGACAGTGCACCTCAAAGAGCAATGCTGTTCCGATACAATGGGTACAAAGCAAAAGGCTGGCCACGCAAAAGATGGATCTCAGAGATAACAGAGGCGACGAAAGAGACTATTTACAAAGCGCATACTAGTGCCCGTTTTAGAAATCTCTTCCTGACCTGACGCTGTGAGGAAAACAGGATTCGAGAAAGAAAGAAAGACAGACAATACACAAATATTTCTTCAAACTTGAAAGAAAAACATTCAGAATACTGGAGCAATTTGCTGCCTAGCGACGGGGTGCTCTACTTTTGGCAGAGATTTCAGACTGTAGTTGAATATGATTGAATCATTTTTCTTGTACAAAAAAAAATAGCAAAAAATGAACAGGGATAATATTAAAATAATTGTAAACACAGATTTCGGAATTTTTAATCAAGTTATACAGGATAGTGTTTTTTACAATAGCTATTTCTTTCTCTTTTTCTTCTGTTAATTCTTCTTATATTTTTCTTTCTTTTCTTATTTTCATTTCTTTCATTTTCGTCTGCATTTTTCCACGTCTACTTTTTCGTTTTCATCATTTTTTGGATGTGTTTTTCTTTTATTTAATCTTGTTCTTTCTTTGTTCTTCTTTACACATTGTTTTTTTTCTTTTTTCTTTTTTTTTCTTTACTTAATCTTGTTCTTTCTTTGTTCTTCTTCGACATTTTTTTTAATTGCTTTTTATTTTCTTATTCCGCATTTCCCCTTCTCAACATCTTATTTCTACTTTTCTTATTTTTTTCTTCTACTCTGTATTTTTTTCTTCTCTTTTATCTTCTTCTTTCTCTACCTTTTAGTTCGTTCTTCTTCTTTTTTCTTCTTCCACTTCTCTTTCTTTCTAGTCTTCTTCACTATTTCTTCTTCTCCTCTTATTTTTCTTCCTTCTCTCTTTCTTCTTCTTCTTCTTCCAATTTGTGTTTTGTTTCTCTTCTTCTACTTCCCATTTTCTTTTTTTCTCTTCTTTATCGTTATATTTGTCCTCATCTTCTTCTTCCTCTTCTTCCTCTAAATCTTCTTTATTTTCTTTGTTCTCTTTTTTGTCTTATTGGTTCATCATTGCTCTCTTCTTTGTTAGTCGTGAAGCAGAATTTTACAAAGAGGCCACAGTATCATTACATTTGTATACATCACTTCAGATTCTAATACACATTTTATACATCACTAGATTCTAACACACATTTTTATACATCACTTCAGATTCTAATACACATTTTTATACATCACTTCAGATTCTAACACACATGTTTATACATCACTTCAGATTCTAATACACATTTTTATACATCACTTCAGATTCTAACACACATTTTTATACATCACTTCAGATTCTAATACACATTTTTATACATCACTTCAGATTCTAACACACATTTTTGAGATGCAATTTCTATTCAATCTCTTCTTACTTAGGCTGTAATCATGCAGTATATTACCTATAATACTTGATATAGGTTGAATAGGGTTTTTGTCAGTCCCTGTTGACTTGCGTCCGACTCTGGGGGTCTCAGTGCTTAAGTGGTGAAGCTGTTGAGAATGTGTTCCGAAGGTCGCGCGTTCGAATCCGAACCTGGCTGTTTTGTTCACCACCACATTTTTAAAACCCAGATATCGTTAGAATTGATGCCTTGGCTACAGAGTTCGTGCTTTGTGCTATACTCTTGACATGTGGTTTGTCCTTTTTGGCGGAGAGAATTGAGCTATATAGGGAAAACCGTAATCAATGAAGTCAACACTTGGTCTGTAGAACAGTCTAGATTTTTGTGACTATATACTTATATAATCCTAGTTGCCTTATCTTATAACAAGAAAATAAAGGAACCCGTTCTCATACCTCGGGGTATATTGGAGAATACAGTGTTTAGTCCTTATTTGCATTGACCATTGGCACACGATGGGTGATGTGGCCAACATCATGGTGGTCGCCTTTACGTTCCTGTGCTATTTCCGGTAACCCAGTGAGGCTGGGCCGACCTCAGAACAGTTATTGTTTGTAAAATATTCCACGTCCACAGTTGAATTGATCTCGGACCAAGAACTTAAGAAGCAAGTTCACTAACAACTACGCTGCTGCAGCTCTCACTACATCTTATATACATAACAAATAATTATATCAACAACATGGGGTCTCTAGCAGCGAGTTCACTAACAACTACGCTGCTGCAGTTCTCACTCACTAAGAACTACGCTGCTGCAGTTCTCACTCACTAACAACTACGCTGCTGCAGCTCTCACTCACTAACAACTACGCTGCTGCAGTTCCTCACTCCTGCAGTCTACTGCTCTGCTGGCAGCTCTCACTCACTAACAACTACGCTGCTGCAGCTCTCACTACATCTTATACACATAACAAATAGTTATATCAACAACAAGGGATCTGTCTGAGGTTAGATGCTCTCTTTCTGCAAAAGGTGTTGAGTTCACTACTCTTATACAATCTGGATATTTTTCCAGTCCTGATCTCAGTGTAGAGTGAGTTCAGTTCTAGTCCTATGGAGACAGACGATAAATCTGGTGCCGTTTAATTTGAGCATATAAAAGAATCTGGCAGTTTCAATCAAGGAGCATGCTGAAAGCTGCTGCCTGCAAAATCATTAGAAGATTTAAAACAAAATTCTGCAAAATATCTTCACCATATTCAAATTTACATTAGGGACATCGCTGAGCTGCGAGTTTAGTCACTGTAGCTGAGAGCTTTCCTTTAAAAAAATCGAGAGCCACTCTGGACACTCTATACAATGCAAATCATGGTTCTATCAATCAATCAATATTTATATCAACAACCGACACGAAAAACGTTCTGGAGGATCTACTACCTCTTCCATTGCCAATCTGCTGAGCCATCAAGCTGACTGTAACCATAACAAATCAGCTGTAACATCCACAAGGACATTCAGGGACATGACCAGTTTCCTAGTTCTAATTTTGGCCGAGACACTTCTCATAAAATTGTACTGGTTTGTCATGGCAGCAATAATTCCTCCTTTCAGATCTAAGTCAAAGAAAATATATTTTATCGAAATATCAGTGACGTTTTCAAATAATCTAGGAACAGTCTCATTTAACTCTTTCAATAGTCTTGAAATTAATATCACTGGGACAACAAAGTATAACCTTCATTTAATCTTCTGCATCATTCCTGGAATAATATCACTGGGAAAAAGGTGCAAAAGTCTCATTTCTCTCTCAAGTTCTTGCTGGAATTAATATCACTGGGACAACAAGGAGAAACATCTCATTTAACTCTTCTCAAGTAATATATGGGGTAAATACTGGAGTAACAAGTAGGAAACAGTCTCATTTAATCTTCTAAGTCATTCTTGCTGGATTAATATCATGGGCAAAATAGCTTAAAAGTTCTTTACTCTTAGTCAATCTCATTGCTGGAATTAATATCACTGGGGTAAATAGTGGAAACCTGTCTATTACGTCTTCGTCACTCAGTGGAATTTATATCATGGAACAACAAGGTAGAAACAGTCTCATTTAACTCTTCTAAGTCGTATTATAATCAATCAATTAATGGACAAATCAAATAGAACACTCATAATTCATTTCAAGTCAGATCATTGTTATACTCACCTTGGGACAAATGAGGCAAAAGTCTCATTTAACTTTCCAAACAGTCATTGCTGAATTAATATCACTGGGACACAGTGAACAACAGTACTTAACCTTCTCAATCACATTTGGAATTAATACACTGGACAACAAGGTAGGCAACAGTCTCATTTAACTCTTTCTAATGTCAAAGCTGGAATTTATACTTGGGCAACAGGCGGAACATCTAATTAACTCGTTCTCAAGTCAGTCATTGCTAGAAATTAATCATGGGCAAAAGAGCGAACAGCATTTAACTCTTTGTCAGCATTGACGATAATATCACTGGGACAACAAGGTAGGAACAGTCATACTCTTCTAAGTAGATTTAGCCTGGAATTAATATCACTGTGCAACAAGGGAAAACTCTTTAAAGTCTATTGCATGGAATTAATATACCAAAAGAAGGAAGGGAAAGTCTTGCTACTCTAGATGAAGTCATATTGCTGGATTAATATCAGTGGCCAAGGTAGGAACAGTCCATTGAACTTCTATCAGTCATGTGAGGAATTTATCACTGGGCAAAAGAAGGGAACAGTCTCAGCTTGAACATCTTATGAAGTGCAGCTAGGATTAATATAGGGCAGACAAGGAAGCAACAGTCTATTTAACTATTCAAGTCGGTACATTGTAAGTTAATATCACTGGGAACAAAAGAGCAACAGTCTCATTTAACTTTCAAGAGCTGAAGCAGAATTAATATCACTGGGAAACAAGGTAAGAAAGTCTAATTTAACTTTCAAGTCAGTCATTGCAGATTAATATCACTGGGGAACAAGAAGGCAAAGTCTGATTTAACTTCTAAGTAGCATGCTAGAATTAATATCAATGGAGTAACAAGGGAAAGAAAGTCGAATCAAATTCCAAGAGTCATTGACAGGATTAAATATGGGCAACAAGGAAGAAAACTAATTTGAAGACTTACTCAAGAGTCATTGTAGGAATTAATATACAAGAGGTGTACAAGAAAGTACAAAGCTCATTTAACTATTTAAGTAGTCATTGCTGAAACAAATCACTGGAGTAACGGAAGACAAGCAATCATTTAACTCTTTCAAGCAGTCATTACGGAAATATCACTGGGACAACAAGGTAGAAACAGTCTATTTAAGTTCTACAGAGTAGTCATTCTGGAATTAATCCCGGGCAACAAGTAAAACAGTCTCATTTAATCTTCTAGTCAGTCATGCGGGTTTATCACTGGGGTAACAAGGTAGGAAACAGTCTCATTTAACTCTTCTCAAGTCAGCATTTTATTACTATCGTGGCATCAAGAGAAACAGTCCCATTTAACTCTTCTCAGTCAGTCCTTGCTGGAATTAATATCACTGGGCAAAGTGATGGATTAGTCGATTAAACTATGTACAGTCAGGCAGGGCAATCGGATATTCTCAGTGATGAAGTCTTAGAAATGCCTTGAAAGTTTTTCTTTAAAGAACTTCGAGGAAGATTTTCAAAATCTTCAAAATACATTGGGATCCTCGCCAGTTGACGGTTGTCTGCATTCAGCTGAAATCTTCCTGTTAAGAAGATCTGAACACATGGTTACTCATCAGTGCAATGATGCTAGTTCTATCAATCAATCAATCAAATTAATCAATCAAATCAAATATTATAAACACAAACAAATAGTCAAATATACATATGATATTTCTTATATACCTCACGTACCGTTATATTTGAAATACAAAAATGTCACTATGAACACTATATGAGCTTTGTCAACACAAGATTTCTCACGTACCGTTATATTTGAAATACAAAAATGTCACTATGAACACTATATGAGCTTTGTTCAACACAAGCTTTCTCACGTACCGTTATATTTGAAATACAAAAATGTCACTATGAACACTATATGAGCTTTGTTCAACACAAGCTTTCTCACGTACCGTTATATTTGAAATACAAAAATGTCACTATGAACACTATATGAACTTTGTTCAACACAAGCTTTCTCACGTACCGTTATATTTGAAATACAAAAATGTCACTATGAACACTATATGAACTTTGTTCAACACAAGCTTTCTCACGTACCGTTATATTTGAAATACAAAAATGTCACTATGAACACTATATGAACTTTGTTCAACACAAGCTTTCTCACGTACCGTTATATTTGAAATACAAAAATGTCACTATGAACACTATATGAACTTTGTTCAACACAAGCTTTCTCACGTACCGTTATATTTGAAATACAAAAATGTCACTATGAACACTATATGAGCTTTGTTCAACACAAGCTTTCTCACGTACCGTTATATTTGAAATACAAAAATGTCACTATGAACACTATATGAGCTTTGTTCAACACAAGCTTTCTCACGTACCGTTATATTTGAAATACAAAAATGTCACTATGAACACTATATGAACTTTGTTCAACACAAGCTTTCTCACGTACCGTTATATTTGAAATACAAAAATGTCACTATGAACACTATATGAGCTTTGTTCAACACAAGCTTTCTCACGTACCGTTATATTTGAAATACAAAAATGTCACTATGAACACTATATGAACTTTGTTCAACACAAGCTTTCTCACGTACCGTTATATTTGAAATACAAAAATGTCACTATGAACACTATATGAACTTTGTTCAACACAAGCTTTCTTCCAACATTATGATATCAGTGTCAAACCTGAATTACTAAGGTAGTGTTCAGCTTGGCGCTGGATACGATAAAAATTGGTCGTTGCACAACGCAGCCTGCTAGGAACAAGTCAAATACAAGGAAAATAATAGCTGTCAACCAAGAGGAAGGAAACTCTTAGAGAAGATTTGACGACATGCAGAGGACAATAATAACTGCCAACCAAGAGGGAAGGAAGCTCTTGTAGAGGAGATTTGACGCCATGCAGAGGAAAATAATAGCTGCCAACCAAGAGGAAGAGCTCTTGTAGAGAAGATTTGACGACATGCAGAGGACAATAATAACTGCCAACCAAGAGGGAAGGAAGCTCTTGTAGAGGAGATTTGACGCCATGCAGAGGAAAATAATAGCTGCCAACCAAGAGGGAAGGAAGCTCTTGTAGAGGAGATTTGACGCCATGCAGAGGAAAATAATAGCTGCCAACCAAGAGGGAAGGAAGCTCTTGTAGAGAGATTTGATGCCATGCAGAGGAAAATAATAGCTGCCAACCAAGAGGAAGAAGCTCTTGTAGAGGAGATTTGATGCCATGCAGAGGACAATAATAACTGCCAACCAAGAGGGAAGGAAGCTCTTGTAGAGGAGATGTGATGCCATGCAGAGGACAATAATAACTGCCAACCAAGAGGGAATGAAGCTCTTGTAGAGAAGATTTGACGCCATGCAGAGGAAAATAATAACTGCCAACCAAGAGGAAGAAGCTCTTGTATCGGAGATTTGACGCCATGCAGAGGAAAATAATAGCTGCCAACCAAGAGGGAAGGAAGCTCTTGTAGAGAAGATTTGACGCCATGTAGAAAAAGACAAGATATACAGAAGAGCTGGAAGACAAGATATACAGAAGAGCTGCAAGACAAGATATACAGAAGAGCTGGAAGACAAGATATACAGAAAAGCTGGAAGACAAGATATACAGAAGAGCTGGAAGACAAGATATACAGAAGAGCTGGAAGACAAGATATATAGAAGAGATGGAAGACAAGATATACAGAAGAGCTGCAAGACAAGATATACAGAAGAGCTGGAAGACAAGATATACAGAAGAGCTGGAAGACAAGATATACAGAAGAGCTGGAAGACAAGATATACAGAAGAGATGGAAGACAAGATATACAGAAGAGCTGCAAGACAAGATATACAGAAGAGCTGCAAGACAAGATATACAGAAGAGCTGGAAGACAAGATATACAGAAGAGCTGCAAGACAAGATATACAGAAGAGCTGGAAGACAAGATATACAGAAGAGATGGAAGACACGATATACAGAAGAGCTGGAAGACAAGATATACAGAAGAGCTGGAAGACAAGATATACAGAAGAGATGGAAGACACGATATACAGAAGAGATGGAAGATGGAAGATGGTGCAAGAGATAGTTTCTTCTTCGAACGCTTCATCTGTTAAACCTTAAACCACTCTTTGTGATGTGTATGTGATCTGAGTCAAAGAGCGATTGTACGTTGTGCCAGTTATGCTCCTACAAGTAAGCCAGTACATTCAATTCCTGCGACGCTTTTTATTTACTAGGGTAGCTTCTCTAGACCCCTACCTTAGACGAATCTTACGACATGCCTTGTATGTCACAGTATTACTATTCTGTATTTCCCTTCTGTCGGGCCCCGGCAACACACGGGCAGACACAAGAGATAGCTAATGATAGAAAGACTTGGCATGAAATGGTTGAGAGATATCTTCAAATTGGAGCTGAAATGTCAAAGGAACATGAGAGAAGAGAAAAGAGAGTGTGTGGGAGAACTGAAGATTGCATGCCCGTCCCCTCGACTGCCTGTCTGTCAGTATACATATATGTCCGTCCGTCTTTTCGTCCGTCCAGCGAAATTAGGGGGTGACCACACCCGTCCGACGAAGTTAGAGGGTGACCACCCAAGCTGGACAATGTAAAAGAATAAATATTGCACTGAATATAAAACCAATGCTTTCCTGGACATCCGCGTGTCACGTACGGATAGTTCCAAAACGGTGCGCCCACTTGGCTTTGATTAGGTAGCAGATATCTGTGACTTTGGCGTATGCACTACTGTGCAAGATGGGCAGAGGATACTCGCTCTTATCAGGTCACTCTTATCTATGGACTTCAGGTCTTTCGATGGAACTAAAAAAAAAAAAAAAAAAACTTATTTTCTACACACACTCTCGAAAAGTCAACCAAACAGAAGATGCTGTCTTATTTTTCTATGTGACTTCGTGAAAAAATAGTCACAACTGGTCGAAATACCACGAAATCAAAATCCTGCTGCATCAAATGATCACTTCTTGCGTGGTTGAGCTATCCATGGATCTAACCTGGAAACCTAGGAAGTACATCGGTGGTTGTCGATTGAGTATGCACAGTTATGATTGCCGAATATAGCTGTAGCTGTCGTACTGTATCGACGAAGACCATGTCCGACCTGGTCTTCCAGAGAGAAAATCTAACGCACTCCGTTGGATTAAGGCCTCAATGTGAACATTGCTCCCCTTACTATCTCTTTCCCCAAAAGGAAAGCCGGGTAACCAATTGCTAAACAGACTCACTTATATACGGACTACATATGACATCAGCATTATATGGCTGGCTGAGCTCTTCCTATTATTAACCTTGGATCTAACCTGGAGATCAACCATCAAATCTTCAAGATCTGATGGAAGATAAAGGATCGTTGATGACGTATGCCAGCTACTTACAGCGATTGTTTGCTGTCGTACGATTTCGACGCCTTGTCTAAACTGGTCTCCAGAGAGAAAATCCAGCGCACTCCGCTGGATTATGGCCATCCATATGAGAATATGGTTTTAGTTTTTCTTTCCCACACCCAATGAAAGCTCACACCCAAGACTTGATCAATTTTGAAAGCAGCATTTTCTGCCTGGTTGAACTTTTCAACAGTTTTGGTTACTGTTTTATCGGAAGACCGACTACCTGCCGTAAATCAGGGCCCCCCAATTTGTTACTTTCTAAATGTTTTTGGTGAAATCAAACTTGTTTTCATACTAATTTTTTTTTAAATAATTATTACATTGCAACTGTAGTAGAAAAATAATAGCAGGACGACTGACCAAATAACCACCAAGAAATGAGCTTTTTTTAAAATAATTATTACATTGCAACTGTAGTAGAAAAATAATAGCAGGACGACTGACCAAATAACCACCAAGAAATGAGCTTTTTTTTAAATAATTATTACATTGCAACTGTAGTAGAAAAATAATAGCAGGACGACTGACCAAATAACCACCAAGAAATGAGCTTTTTTTAAATAATTAATTAAAAAACAACAAACCAAAGTATTATCATAAAATGTGGTGCAAGTGATGTTCATCATAAAATGTGGTGCAAGTGATGTTCATCATAAAATGTGGTGCAAGTGATGTTCATCATAAAATGTGTTGCAAGTGATGTTCATCATAAAATGTGTTGCAAGTGATGTTCATCATAAAATGTGGTGCAAGTGATGTTCATCATAAAATGTGGTGCAAGTGATGTTCATCATAAAATGTGGTGCAAGTGATGTTCATCATAAAATGTGGTGCAAGTGATGTTCATCATAAAATGTGGTGCAAGTGATGTTCATCATAAAATGTGGTGCAAGTGATGTTCATTTTAATGATGGATAAAGTTGACTTGATCAATTGTAATTTATTTTGTAAAAATAATAATTGACCATAAAGTAATAGAGACAGAAATTGATAGTAAAATCCCCCATCTGTGCACAAGAGAATGAATTTCAGCACTAACATAAGATCAAAGTGCGAAGAATGTCAAACCAGCAGATGATTGACCTATCATTGATATCTAAGACATGAACTACACACAGATGTCTACCACGGCACAATGTGTTTTGTAGATATATATATATATATATCTTGCAGTATGACACTTTTAAATAGAAACAATTGTCCAACTTAGAACAGCAATATCTCTGTGTATAAATCATTTATAAATAAAGTGGAGGCTCACACTTTAAATGATATCATGAGCTATATGTTATGTTAAGAGCTCTAGCATCAAATAAAATGTGTAGGAAATATCACTGTTAATTGAACTTATTATGATTGAGATGTCACGATCTGTCACTTGTAGCTCGAGACTTAACTTAATTTGTTGGTAATATCTGCCGAGAAAGCTAACTCTCGTAAACATGTTATGTCATCAAGTTCCCAAATATGCATCAAGTTCCCATGATATGTCATCAAGTTCCCCATAATATGTCATCAAGTTCCCATAATATGTCATCAAGTTCCCAGATATGTCATCAAGTTCCCATGATATGTCATCAAGTTCCCATGATATGTCATCAAGTTCCCATGATATGTCATCAAGTTCCCAAGATATGTCATCAAGTTCCCAGTATGTCATCAAGTTCCCATGATATGTCATCAAGTTCCCATGTATGTCATCAAGTTCCCATGTATGTCATCAAGTTCCCCATGATATGTCATCAAGTTCCTCATGATATGTCATCAAGTTCCCTTGATATGTCATCAAGTTCCCATGCATAATATGTCATCAAGTTCCCATGATATGTCATCAAGTTCCCATGTTATGTCATCAAGTTCCCCATGTTATGTCATCAAGTTCCCATGTATGTCATCAAGTTCCTCATGATATGTCATCAAGTTCCCTTGATATGTCATCAAGTTCCTCATGATATGTCATCAAGTTCCTCATGTTATGTCATCAAGTTCCCTATGTTATGTCATCAAGTTCCCCATGTTATGTCATCAAGTTCCTCATGATATGTCATCAAGTTCCTCATGTTATGTCATCAAGTTCCCTTGATATGTCATCAAGTTCCCATGTTATGTCATCAAGTTCCTCATGTATGTATCAATTCAAGTATGTCCGTTCCATGTTATGTCATCAAGTTCCCATGATATGTCATCAAGTTCCTCATGATATGTCATCAAGTTCCTCATGTTATGTCATCAAGTTCCCTTGATATGTCATCAAGTTCCCCATGATATGTCATCAAGTTCCCCATAGTATGTCATCAAGTTCCCCATGATATGTCATCAAGTTCCTCATGATATGTCATCAAGTTCCCTTGATATGTCATCAAGTTCCTCATGATATGTCATCAAGTTCCCTTGATATGTCATCAAGTTCCTCATGATATGTCATCAAGTTCCCCAAGATATGTCATCAAGTTCCCCATGATATGTCATCAAGTTCCCATGATATGTCATCAAGTTCCCCATGATATGTCATCAAGTTCCCATGATATGTCATCAAGTTCCCATGATATGTCATCAAGTTCCTCATGATATGTCATCAAGTTCCTCATGATATGTCATCAAGTTCCTCATGATATGTCATCAAGTTCCCTTGATATGTCATCAAGTTCCCTATGATATGTCATCAAGTTCCCATGATATGTCATCAAGTTCCCAGATATGTCATCAAGTTCCCAAGATATGTCATCAAGTTCCCAGATATGTCATCAAGTTCCCAAGATATGTCATCAAGTTCCTCATGATATGTCATCAAGTTCCCAAGTATATGTCATCAAGTTCCTATGATATTCATCAAGTTCCCATATAGGGTCATCAAGTTCCTGTATATGTCATCAAGTTCCCATGATATGTCATCAAGTTCCCCATGATATGTCATCAAGTTCCCAGGATATATCATCAAGTTCCTTGATATGTCATCAAGTATCCGTGATATGTCATCAAGTTCCATGATATGTCATCAAGTATCCCATGATATGTCATCAAGTATCCCGTGATATGTCATCAAGTATCCCGTGATATGTCATCAAGTATCCCGTGATATGTCATCAAGTATCCCATGATATGTCATCAAGTATTCCGTGATATGTCATCAAGTATCCCGTGATATGTCATCAAGTTCCTATGATATGTCATCAAGTTCCCGATGATATGTCACCGAGTTCCATGATATGCATGCTTCTAGATCTGACAATTCAAACAAATTCAGATCAGCAAAATCCTGGATTGTCAAGTGATGTGTATTCAAAGATTGTGATAGTCATCAAGTACTGCTGAAAATGACTATCAAGATGTTGAATGATCAAGCATGATATGAAACTATGTATCATCAATTATGATATGTCATCAGTCTCATATTTCTCAGCATGTATGTCATCAAGCTCCTCATGATATGTCATCAAGCTCCTCATGATATGTCATCAAGCTCCTCATGATATGTCATCAAGTTCCCCATGATATGTCATCAAGTTCCCCATGATATGTCATCAAGTTCCCATGATATGTCATCAAGTTCCCATGATATGTCATCAAATTCTCCAGGATTGTCATCAAGTTCCCCATGATAATGACCGAGATGATATAAGAAACTGCTAGATCTGACAATAAACAAACAGATCGAAAAATATCTGGAGGCCAAGGGGATGTGGTATTACAGAAGAATGGTGAGAATCCCATGGACTGCTAAAATGACTAATGTTGAGATGTTGAATGAGGTCAAGAGAGAGAGAAAACGTATCATCAATATAAGAAAGAGGCAGTCATCATTTTTCGGGCATGTGATGTGAGGTGAGGTTTAGAACACATTGTGACAACCGGTAACATCGAGGGTAGATGAGACTGAGGAAGACAGAGAAGAGAAAATGTTGGATAGCCTGACTTTATGGTACGTTAGAACATCAACATCTGAGTTGATAGCAAACACCAAATATAGAGATTTGTGGAGATCTATGATCACCTACGTCAGCCGACACGGCACCTGATGATGATGATAACTCAATTAGAAGACTGCAGAATGTTTCCAGTGTTTTCCCCCTACTCAACCATCTTACTTCTGTATCTTCTTCTGCGTTCTCACTAGATTGGGATTTCGGATTCTCTAATAAAGGCAGCCATCTGCCTCAGATTATCAGCCACGAGATACAGTTTGTCTTGGACACTGATGTAAGTGGGCCACCTCTTTCTTCTCAAGTCTGCATACTAGGGGCAGTTCTGTAGGATATAATTCCTATGATTTCTGCTTCCCCGTTTGTGCCGACCTCTTCCCGCAGTAAGTTTTAGCCACCCTAGGTCTGACATTCTTACTGCGTAGCAAGTCTCCGAGCAGATTGACGACTCTAGAATCCGTTATCCTATTGCTCATTGTAAGGGGTCGTTGAACTATGTTATGTGCTTTACGGCCTGGTGCATCCGTTTTCTGCAAGCATTTGTTTCTGGTTCGCATTCCCTAGCGGACACATGCATCTGATTTCACCCAAACCTTCTTAGTCGCCTCTTACGACATGCGTGGCGGGTAACAGTGGTTCTATTCTTTACACCCCAAATTTGGGCCCCGGTAACCACTCGGACAGTTACTTCTGTATAAAGAATTACATCGTCATATTCAGCATCTGATATCAAAACGGGTGGTTAAGAGTGCATGACGAGTGAAAGATGATCTGAAGTAATTGACAATACGAGTTCCTGCTTTCATAACATGCTTGAACAAAACATAACACGCCCCTTAATTTTTTTTTTTAAATAAACCTCAATTGTGATTTTGATTTTGCTGATTATGCCCCCACCCCTTATGGCACCGCCTGATGCGGCCGCCTCTCTGTATCATAGCACGGCACGGCCCTGCTGACGCTGAGAGACAAAACAGGATTACAGACAAGAAGAAAGAAGACATTAAAGAAAATAAATGTCTATCACACACTTCCTGCCAGGTTTCAGTAAAGAAAGTTGCAAGAAAGAAAGTTGCAAGAAAGAAAAATTGCAAAGAAATTAAATTTTGGCAAAAGGAAAATGATACGCTCAGTTTAAAAACTAGTCAACATCTAGACAGAGAAAGTTAGAAAACTAACAAACATCTAGACAGAGAGAAAGTTAGAAAAACTAACAAACATCTAGACAGAGAGAAAAGAAAACTAACAAACATATAGACAGAAAAAGAACTAACAAACATCTAGACAGAGAGAAAGTTAGAAAACTAACAAACATTAGACAGAGAGAAAGTTAGAAAACTAACAAACATCTAGACAGAGAAAAGTTAGAAAAACTAACAAACATATAGACGGAGAGTAAAAATTAGAAAAAAAACTAACAAACATCCAGACAGAGAGAAAGTTAGAAAAACTAACAAACATCTAGACAGAGAAAAGTTAGAAAAAAAAACAACAAACATATAGACAGAGAGAAAGTTAGAAAACCTAACAAACATATAGACAGAGAGAAAAAGTTAGAAAAACTAACACAGGTAGAAGATTAAAATGAAAATAAACAGATAAGAAAAAAAGTAACTGTAAACAAAACCGGGTCAAAACAAAAGTCGAACTTATATCGCCGCCGTGCGCATGTGGTAGTTTCAACAATTGATGATTCAATAGCCTGGTTGAGTGAGGAACATGGGAGGTTCTGGAAGTGTAGTGACAGAAATAGTTGATTGACAGGAACATGTGCATTGTGTGGAGTAAGCAAACAGACAGCTAGCACAAGGAGCCTAGAGGGTGTTCACGTTCAACAAATTGCGTTCAGACATGCTATTCTATTGTTTTAACTTGAGGTTATTTTAATGTCAACAATATTTATATGTGTTAAGTACAGGCTGACAGGTAGACAGGTATGTAGATAGGTAAGTAAGACAGGTAGATAGACATATAGGTAAAACAGGTGGATAGATAAGTAGATAGACAGGTAGGTAAGACAGGTGGATAAATAGGTATATAGACAAGTAGGTAAGACAGGTAGATAGATAGGTAAATAGACAGTTAGGTAAGACAGATTAGTAGGTAAATAGACAGTTAGGTAAGACGGATTAGTAGACAGTTAAGGAGACGGGTAGGTAAACAGGTAGGTAAACAGGCAAGTGGGAAGTAAGATAGACAGGTAGGTAGACGGGTAGGTAACCATGTATGTAGACAGGTAGGTAGACAGGTAAGGACAGGTAACAGACAGGTAGGTAGACAGGTAGACAGACAGGTAGGTAGACATGTAACTAGAAAGGTAGGTAGAAATGTAGGTAGACAGGTAGGTAGACAGGTAGGTAGACAGGTAGGTAGACAGGTAGGTAGACAGGTAGGTAGACAGGTAGGTAGACAGGTAGGTAGACAGGTAGGTAGACAGGTAGGTGGAGACAGGTGGTAGGTAGACAGGTAGGTATACAGGTAGGTAACCATGTATGTAGACTGGTAGGTAGACAGGTAGGTAGACAGTTAGGTAGACAGGTAGGTAGGTAGGTAGGTAGACGGCTAGATAGACAGGTAGGTAGACGGTTAGATAGACAGGTAGGTATACTGGTAGGTAAACAGGAAAGTAGACAGGTAAGTAGACAGGTAGACAGCCAGGTAGGTAGACATGTTACTAGAAAGATAGGTAGAAATGTAGGTAGACGGGTGGGTAGGCAAGTAGGTAGACAGGTAGGTAGGCAAGTAGGTAGACATATGCTGAAAGGTAATTAGAAAGGTAGATAGAAATGTAGCTAGAAAGGTAGGTAGAGAAGTAGGTAGACAGGTAAGCAGACAAGTATATAGACAGGTGGGTGGTCAGGTATATAGATAGGTGAGCAGACAGGTGATTATGCAGATACATACACACACATATATATTTGTATACAGACGGACGAATAGATGGAGGCACAAACCGTTTGAAAGACAACAGACAGACAGACTGATAGATAGACAAACAGACAGTCAAAGAGACAGACAGGTAGATATACAGATAGATAATCATAGGTAAGCTCAGGTAAAAAAATAATTGAAATGTTTTGTAATTTGTTTTTGTTCTAGCGCAGTGTAATCTGTTTGTGTGTTTTATTTTGATAATACTCTATTGTTAGATTGAAGTAAACTTGTTCACGATAAGTTTTTGACTTGGTTCTGTGTTTGTGAGATGGTGGGAGAGCAATGGAGAGATTTTCTCTGTCAAGATGTCTCTAGTGTTAGCTCACCCATAGTTTGAAGTTGTCCCTTAGTAGCTGGTGTGAGTAAATGATGGTGCGTATGGCCAAATGGACTAGATCGCGGTTCCCACGCGGGAGATCCAGGTTCGATCCACGATAAGTCCAAAAGGTGTTTTTTTTCTGTCGGGGAGTAAAGTAGAATTCTAACCTGAACAGATTCGTGACGACTGTACAAGGAATGTGGCCATTAAATTCTACAGGCACATGCCCTCCCCCTCCTTCCATCCAGCCTTCCTCCTACCCCCCTCCTTCCATCCCTCCTTCCTCCTACCCCCGGCCCTCTGTCGTTACTGCCTGTAATATCGCTTTTGGGCGGTATAGGACGAGGGATATGTGTCCGTGGAATTGAGTAGAACTTGCAACGGAAAAGTGACTGTCCTAAACAGACCTGGAAACTGAGTTTTCTTGGGGTACTGAAGGATGTTGGACTATCCTGGGAAAATGACTAGAGACCGGGAAAAATAGAAGACATCTGTTAAAGTCATATGCTCCACGAGGAGTGTAGCTATGTGAATTTAATTGCTTTAACTGTTCACTATTACTGAGAACTATGCTTAAACGAACATGGAGCAACGGAGTCTAATAATTTTGGTATAATTTGCTTGGTTACAGGTATTTCTCATTCTTCCGGAGATGTGATCTATAACAACCCGTTTTAACCATCTCATGTTATTATTATTTAACAACCCGTTTTAACTATCTCATGTATTGTTATTGTAACAACCCGTTTTGGCCATCTCATGTTGATTGTTAATTAGTTGGTTATTGTAACAACCCGTTTTGGCCTATCTCATGTTATTGGTTATTGTAACAACCCGTTTTGGCATCTCATGTTATTGGTTATTGTAACAACCCTTTTAACTATCTCATGCTATTGGTTATTGTAACAACCCGTTTTAACTATCTCATGCTATTGATTATTGAGCTGATGACACAGCACTACGGGCAGATACATATATATATAATATGCACTGAATGTCATCAACCATATCTTGTCCATCCCTGGATAAACAAACATTTATAACTCAAAATTCTGCAAAATGAGTTTCAAAACAATGGACTAAAATTAATTTGATCGTCTCACTATCATCAAATAGTTTGTCTTGAGCAGAACTTTGCTAACTTAAGTCCTTCAGAATTTCTCTCACTCATAGGCCAGATACCCCGCCCCTGCAACCGTCATCCTCAAATTGTGAGTTATATCCTAAATTCATTTTTCCCGTAGTCTTTCTCTTCTCCTCTTTGCCGGGATGCTTCCTTCTATAATGGTCTTCTCCAACCGTTCGTATCTCTTTATACGAGGCGTGTTCAAATGAAAACAGGACTTGTGGATTTATTTAAAAAGTATCATACGCAAATTAACAGTTTAAACGGAATTAAACAAAGCAACCACTTGTGAATAAGAATGCACCTGGGTTCATCAGAAAAAATCTCCGTATGCATTATGTCCAAAATACTTCAATTCTCCCATTCTAATTTGTAGCATCAACTAGTTTTCTTTGATTTTGAGTTCTTTCTAGAAATATTATTTTCTCTAATCTGTCTATACTACATGGAGTCTCTTCCGTAACACTGATATTCTCTAATCTGTCTATACTACATGGAGGTCTCTTCCGTAACACTGATATTCTGTCTATACTACTGGAGTCTCTTCCGTAACCTATATTCTAATCATGGAGGTCTCTTCCGTAACACTGATATTCTGTCTATACTACATGGAGGTCTCTTCCGTAACACTGATATTCTCTAATCTGTCTATACTACATGGAGGTCTCTTCCGTAACACTGATATTATTCTATACTACATGGAGTCTCTTCCGTAACACTGATATTCTGTCTATACTACATGGAGGTCTCTTCCGTAACACTGATATTTATAGATATATATATTTCGATGTAGAAACGCTTAAGTTTGCAACTGTTCGGGTCAATGCCAGGACATCGTGACCCTTCGGTTCGGTGCCACGAAAACCGTAAATCTGGAGAATCTGTGGCTTTTCTGTCAGCCCGCGGAATTGAACCGCACTAACAAGGGGCGTGTCACCCGTCATCCAACGCGCTACGAATACGCTGGGCAGGTGGGCTAACACTTATATTTAACACACATATATGTTTTTCCTCTGCCTTGTTAAATGTCCATGCTTGACACCCATAAGTTGTCACTCTGAATATGCTTACTCTTAGTATTCTGTTAGCTTTTCTGTGGTGTAGATGCTAGGTGCTTGTCTCTCGTGACAAATGTACCAGGTTTGTTCCCTTGTGGAGCTATCTTGTTATTTTTCCACAGATCCCTGATCTCAGTGTAGGTAAGATCGAGTCCCTAGTCCTATCGGAGACGGACGATAAAACGTAGGTCATGTGTTCAATTGGAGCATGTAAAAGAACCCGTGGCCGCTCAAAATCGAGAAAAGCAGGCTTTAAAGCCGCTGCAACATTCATTAGAAAGGAATAAAAATAAAATAAAAACATCTTCACCATCTTCAAAATTACATCGGGGACCCTCGCCGGTACTACGGAGTTTGTGCACTGCAGCTGAGATCTTCCTCTGTAAGAAAGAGATTGAAGCACACATGGTTACTCATCAAAGTGCAACGATGATGGTCACATCAATCAATCAATCAATTAGTATTCTGATCTTTGTTTTTCTATCAGTTCCATTCGATACTGTTTTTAGTTGTTTAATTTATTGTAAGGCTATGTTTGTTCTTCTGTTAATTTCCTTCATAATATTTGTATTTGAATAAAGTATTACGGGCTGTTCTTACTAAGGAGTATACTACGGGCTGTTCTTACTAAGGAGTATACTACGGGCTGTTCTTACTAAGGAGTATACTACGGGCTGTTCTTATAAGAATACAATAGGCTTTCTTCTTAAGGGTTGTACTACAGCATTCTGCAATGACAGATAGAGTTGTACTCATGCTATTCTAACTAATGACAGATAGAGTTGTACTGCATTCTTACTAATACAGGCTTACCTACTGCTATTCTTACTAAGGGTAACAGGCTATTCTTACTAAGGAGTTGTACTACGAGCTATTCTAGCTAATGACAGAGTTGTATTACGAGCTATTCTAGCTATGACTAGATGAGAGTTGTACTACAGGCTATTCTTCTAATGACAGATAGAGTTGTACTCAGCTATTCTTACTAATGACAGAGTTGTACTACAGGCTATTCTTACTAATGACAGATAGAGTTGTACTGCAGGCTATTTTAGCTAATGACAGATAGAGTTGTACTACAGGCTATTCTTGCTAATGAAAGATAGAGTTGTACTACAGGCTATTCTTGCTAATGACAGATAGGGTTGTACTGCAGGCTATTCTTGCTAATGACAGATAGGGTTGTGTTCGGGTCATTGAATATTCTAAATGTTTCACATGTAGACATCGTAGTGGTTTAAATCTCCTCAGTCCAGACCAGCTGATCCCAAATTGGGTATTACCGTGAACCCTCTTTGAAATATATATTTAGCTGCCGCTGACCCCCACAAGTTTCTATATATGAAGATCGATAGGAATCAATTATCTACGTGTTACAATAATAAACAATGTCTGCAAATTAACATTTTAATCAACAGGAATAAACTCCACAGTATACAGAGTCTTCTACAACAGAACATCGAGAAAGAAGGCAAGAGGAAGACTACGGAAAAGATGGTTTGATGCGTAGCAGAATTCTGTGAAAGAGCAAAGATAACAATCACACAAGCCACCAGAACAGCGCAAGACAAAAATAGAAAACCACGACACTGGGCAACAACCCGGTAGCAGTGTGACGACAAAAAGGGAAGAAGAAGAATAAACAGGAAGAGGTTATATTTTGCCCTGAACAAGACACGCCATCATTAGCATCATCAGTACATTTGCGTTTCAATATCAGCCAGCGATCCATCCTGAAGCTCAGACAAAATGTCTTGTAGCAAAAATCCAATGCACGCTAACGTTACTTATCCTATCTTTTCCTAGATCGTTTCAACCAATTAATTACTTAAATTTCATTCTTCTAGCGATGGAGTTATTATTACACCACACCAACAGTAAAGCTGGCTCCAATTTCTCAGACTGTGGGAAACTTCAAATGGTCTTTAATTTTGTCCTGTCAGACATTTAGATTCCGGTCTGCTCCGGTTTCTTTGATTTAACAGCGAAACTAGTTTACTACTGTTTTTATACATATTTTTAAAATATATTTTTCTGTTTGAAATGTCAAAGATGATAATATTTCTTTCTGCGCTTGAGGATCCCATGTGAGTACCTTACGGACCCCTGGGTTTCCTTGAACCCTAGTTTGGGAAATGCTGGTCTAGACGAAGTCATGACAAAATTAAAACACAGCGAGCCAGCTCATTGTTCAAATTCACAAGTTGACATCACATTCATCAAATTTTATCTAGCCAGGATGGCAGATGTTGGTGAAACGGGCAACGTCAGAACGATTTGGCAGTGAATGTGAGCCAGATTTCTATCTCATTATATCAATCAGTTTAGTAATGGTAAGCAGTATGTGGCGGTTAAGATGTTTAGATATATCACGTGATCGTGAAGAGGCTTGTTTCGTCAAGACAAATGTTCTTGTCAAATCATGGGGTTCACGATGGCTTCATCTTATTCTTGCTAAAGTTTGTCCTTTCCTCGTGAAACACAAAGTTGCAACTGTTGCTAGCAACAAACATCTATCATTTTCTCTTGTCTTTAAGAACTATATTAATTTTCTTCTTTGACAATCTCTGATCATGCGCTTAATTTACTGTAGACCACAAACTTGGCTGTTAATTTCACGTCTAACCTCAGAAGTCGGAGAAGGTACGACTGGATGGCGGGTGGCACTGATAAAAATAAAAGCAAACTTTCACGCAAAACTTTCTCCTTTCGTTCGCTTGAAATAGTGTCTATATATTTAATGTTGTAGCTTCTATAAACTTCACTGTGTTTTGTAGCTCATAAGCAAAAATCAGTCACAAGCGCTATACAAGACGACCTGACTAAGCAAACATTCATTGCAGGATAACACAGAAAAAGATGAAGAAGTTTTAGGTCTGTCAGGCTTTCCCTAAGCTTAGTTTTTGGGGAACTGGGTGCAGCCACCTATTGCTTCTTAGCTCACCCAGGAGAGGACAGTCTCGCAGGACATACTCCGGTGGTGTCATTTCCTCTATAAACAATGGGAGTGAGATGTTTGACTGTCTATGTAAATGATTGTTTGACTTTCTATGTAAATGATTGTTTGACTTTCTATATAAATGATTGTTTGACTTTCTATGTAAATGATTGTTTGACTTTCTATATAAATGATTGTTTGACTTTCTATGTAAATGATTGTTTGACTTTCTATGTAAATGATTGTTTGACTTTCTATGTAAATGATTGTTTGACTTTCTATGTAAATGATTGTTGAGTCTGCAATATGTTATGTTGAAGCGTTTGACAACATTCTTGATGAAAACAAAGAGAAGAAAGTAGAAGAAGAAATAGAAGGATAGGTATAAAAGGTTGTTGTAGAAGAAAACAAAGAGAACAAATAGAAGGATAGGTATAAGAGGTTGTAGTAGAAGGAAGTGGAAGAAGAAATAGAAGGATAGGTATAAAAGGTTGTTGTAGAAGAAAACAAAGAGAACAAATAGAAGGAGAAATAGAAGGATAGGTATAAGAGGTAGTAGTAGAAGAAAAAAATACGGAAATAGGATAAGTAGGATAAGCAGAGGGAAAAAAAGAAGTATGTATCTACCGCATAGCTTCCTCAATGTAAATGTCTATCACACACTTCCTGCCAGGTGGTCAGAAATAATAAAAGAATACAGATTTGTGGAAGAAAATGAGGCAAGCTACGCATCTGTAGAATGAGCACTTTCTATCACTTAAGGCGACCATCCTTAAGTACGCTCCCGACAGAGCAGGGTAGAGAACAGGAATTGTGATATTTTTTATTTTATTTTAGTGTTTGTGAGTTTGTTAGTTTGTTGTTTGTTATCTAGGTAACACGCAACTAGCTCACGACTGAGTTACATGGAAAACAACATTATACAAAGGAGCAGAATCTTTAGAAAAGAGACTTAGTGATGAGCTGAAAGGAAAGAGAGACAAGCGCAAACTCAGAAGTTTTCACAGTAAAGAAATGGTCAATTAATTATCTGTAAAGACGAACAAAGGTATATGTATGAAGAGAATAAAAGACTCTTTAAGCTAATGCACGTCCTTTCAACCTAAGGACGAGCCTTTTATTGGTTATATCAGAATGTGTAGGTCAACAAACATTGAAAGTAAGAATTCACTTCTTACGGAGAATTCAAAGAATGAGATTTTAAAATAACAAAAGTTTGTTTCTCTGAGGATAACAGTGGTAAATATATGAACTGTCAACATACAGCTTAAGTAACATCTGGTAACAAATAGTAAAAGTAACTATCGTCCACTCCACTGGAACAGAGCAAGATAAAAACAGAAAACAACGACACTGGACAACAACTTTCGGCTCTTAATATTTGTACACTTTTTATTTGTTGATCATACTCTTTGCTTCCGTTGCTTCCTCTGGGGTTCTTGCAAAAAAACTCCGTGTTCTCTTCTCAACAACTCGGTAACAGTGTGACGATCACCCAAGTCACTAGAACAGCGCAAGACAAAAACAGAAAACCACGACACTGGGCAACAACTCGGTAACAGTGTGACGATCACCCAAGTCACTAGAGCAGAGCAAGGCAAAAACAGAAAACCACGACACTGGGCAACAACCCGGTAACAGTGTGACGATCACCCAAGTCACTAGAGCAGAGCAAGGCAAAAACAGACAACCACGACACTGGGCAACAACCCGGTAACAGTGTGACGATCACCCAAGTCACTAGAGCAGAGCAAGGCAAAAACAGAAAACCACGACACTGGGCAACAACGCGGTAACAGTGTGACGATCACCCAAGTCACTAGAGCAGAGCAAGGCAAAAACAGACAACCACGACACTGGGCAACAACCCGGTAACAGTGTGACGATCACCCAAGTCACTAGAGCAGAGCAAGGCAAAAACAGACAACCACGACACTGGGCAACAACCCGGTAACAGTGTGACGACAATGAAGAAAAAGAAGATAGTGGTTTCATTAAATATAGGAACTACAACAAACAGCAAAGACAATGAAAACAAACAGCGTGTAGTGATAGGGCAATAAACAGCATTTAAGAAAATAGCAACAGACAACAGTAAGAGAAAATGATAACAAACAGTAATGAGAAAATTGTTTTTAATGTGACATGGCAGAATAAAACAGCAGCTAGAGATACTGGCAACAAACAGCAGTTAAATACTAGACACAAACAGCAGCCGAAGTACAGGCAACAGACAGCAGTTAGAGATACTGAAAAACAGCAGCTGGAAATACAGGCAAGTAACAGCAGCTAGAAGTACAGACAACAAACAGCAGCTGGAAGTACAGGAAAAAAGCAGTTGAAGATACTGAAACAAAAAGCAGTTAGAGATATTGGCAATAAACAGCAGTTAGAGATACTGATAACAAACAGCAGCTAGAAGTACAGGCAAAAAGCAGTTAGAGATACTGGAAAAACAGCAGCTGGAAGTACAGGCAACAAACAGCAGCTAGAGATACAGACAACAAAAGCAGCTAGAGTACAGCAACAAACAGCAGCTAGAGATACTAAAAAACAGCAGCTAGAATACAACAACAAACAGCGGATATATGAAGGCAATAAAACACCAGAGATAAGAAAGAACAGTTAGAGAACATGATAAGAAAACACAATGAGAGAATGATACTAGAGAACAATAAGAGAACTGTAGGAGAACATGATAAAAAACATGTAGGAGAACTATAAAGAACAGAATAGACAGATAGAGAACAGATATAGATAAGAAACCAGTGTATAGTATATCTAATCAAACAAACCCCAGCAAGTTCCAGAGATACGAACAATCAAAACACACCTAGAGATACAAACAACAAACAGCGGATATATGAACTGGCAATCATGTAGAAAACTACCAAGAGATAAGAAAGAACATGATATGAGAGAACATGATAAGAAGAACATGATAGAAGAACATGATATGAGAGAAATGATAGAGAGAAATGGTAAGGAGAAATGATAAGAAATAACATGGTAAGGGAGAACATGATAAGAGAGAACATGATATGAGAGAACATGATAGAGAGAAAATGATATATGATTTTACAGAAACCAGTGTATATGTGATATCATCAGATCAGATAAATTGGGAACATTAGTCTGCCGACACCAACGCGAATCTGATTCCCAAAGATACGAACATATCAGGAGAACATTACTAGCAGGAGATTAGTTTTACCTGGGTGGACGCCTTGAACAACAGAACTGATCACTGTTTATCGGTAAACTTGAATTGCTGGATTCAAATTTATGTCATTTTGTGATCTCTACGGTTATGTTAGGGTGTATCTGCTGTCAATATTTACCTTTGTTATGTGTATGTCTGTAAGCAACATCAGCTTTTAAAAGTCTAAATAAAATATAGAACTGCAAGTTATAAAGTATTAAAATTAAATTACGAATTTTCAATTCAAATGCTGTATCAATCCTAACATATGCCAGCGAGAGTTGGAAAATGACTAAAGATATAGAACGCAAGTTGAATGCATTTGAAAATAGACGTCTGCGAAAAATAATGAATATAAAATTGAATGAATTCATGAGAAGTGATGAAATCAGAGACATGTCTGGTCAACTACTAGTAACAACTGTTATAAGAAAAAGAAGATCGAGATATGTTTGATACGTTCAGGAGAAGAGATTAAATCAGAGAAATGTCTGGTCAACTACTAGTAACAACTGTTATAAGAAAGAGAAGATCGAGATATGTTTGATACGTTCAGGAGAAGAGATGAAATCAGAGAAATGTCAGGTCAACTACTAGTAACAACTGTTATAAGAAGAGAAGATCGAGATATGTTTGATACGTTCAGGAGAAGAGATGAAATCAGAGTAATGTCAGGTCAACTACTAGTAACAACTGTTATAAGAAAGAGAAGATCGAGATATGTTTGATACGTTCATGAGAAGAGATGAAATCAGAGACATGTCTGGTCAACTACTAGTAACAACTGTTATAAGAAAGAGAAGATCGAGATATGTTTGATACGTTCATGAGAAGAGATGAAATCAGAGAAATGTCTGGTCAACTACTAGTAACAACTGTTATAAGAAAGAGAAGATCGAGATATGTTTGATACGTTCATGAGAAGAGATGAAATCAGAGACATGTCTGGTCAACTACTAGTAACAACTGTTATAAGAAAGAGAAGATCGAGATATGTTTGATACGTTCAGGAGAAGAGATGAAATCAGAGAAATGTCTGGTCAACTACTAGTAACAACTGTTATAAGAAAGAGAAGATCGAGATATGTTTGATACGTTCAGGAGAAGAGATGAAATCAGAGAAATGTCAGGTCAACTACTAGTAACAACTGTTATAAGAAGAGAAGATCGAGATATGTTTGATACGTTCAGGAGAAGAGATGAAATCAGAGACATGTCTGGTCAACTACTAGTAACAACTGTTATAAGAAAGAGAAGATCGAGATATGTTTGATACGTTCAGGAGAAGAGATGAAATCAGAGAAATGTCTGGTCAACTACTAGTAACAACTGTTATAAGAAAGAAGATCGAGATATGTTTGATACGTTCAGGAGAAGAGATGAAATCAGAGAAATGTCTGGTCAACTACTAGTAACAACTGTTATAAGAAAGAGAAGATCGAGATATGTTTGATACGTTCAGGAGAAGAGATGAAATCAGAGAAATGTCTGGTCAACTACTAGTAACAACTGTTATAAGAAGAGAAGATCGAGATATGTTTGATACGTTCAGGAGAAGAGATGAAATCAGAGAAATGTCAGGTCAACTACTAGTAACAACTGTTATAAGAAAGAGAAGATCGAGATATGTTTGATACGTTCAGGAGAAGAGATGAAATCAGAGAAATGTCAGGTCAACTACTAGTAACAACTGTTATAAGAAAAAGAAGATCGAGATATGTTTGATACGTTCAGGAGAAGTGATGAAATCAGAGTAATGTCAGGTCAACTACTAGTAACAACTGTTATAAGAAAGAGAAGATCGAGATATGTTTGATACGTTCAGGAGAAGAGATGAAATCAGAGAAATGTCAGGTCAACTACTAGTAACAACTGTTATAAGAAAAAGAAGATCGAGATATGTTTGATACGTTCAGGAGAAGAGATGAAATCAGAGTAATGTCAGGTCAACTACTAGTAACAACTGTTATAAGAAAGAGAAGATCGAGATATGTTTGATACGTTCAGGAGAAGAGATGAAATCAGAGAAATGTCAGGTCAACTACTAGTAACAACTGTTATAAGAAGAGAAGATCGAGATATGTTTGATACGTTCAGGAGAAGAGATGAAATCAGAGTAATGTCAGGTCAACTACTAGTAACAACTGTTATAAGAAAGAGAAGATCGAGATATGTTTGATACGTTCATGAGAAGTGATGAAATCAGAGTAATGTCTGGTCAACTACTAGTAACAACTGTTATAAGAAAGAGAAGATGGAGATATGTTTGATACGTTCAGGAGAAGTGATGAAATCAGAGACATGTCTGGTCAACTACTAGTAACAACTGTTATAAGAAAGAGAAAATGAAGATATGTTGGGAACACCTTGAGAAGAAATGATCAAAGAATATTAAAGCAGGCATTGAATAGAGATGCAAAGGGTTCAAGAAAGAGAAGACGATCTAAGTAAACCCTGAAACGAACTTTGCTGAGAAAGGCAAAAAATATCGTTCTTGGTTCCATGGAGGAAATTGAGCGAGTTGCCCAGGATAGAGCGGTATGGAGAAATTGTTTGCATGCCCTATGTAACGTATAACGGTACGAGAGGATTTATTGTTACTATTATTATATGTATGTCTACATGTTAATTCCAGCCCTTAAACCATAGCCAAATGGGCGAGGATTGGAGGGTGGTGGGGGCTAGGCTCTACTACGAAGTGGTTAAGTGTGCTGGTGGTTCTGAAGGTTGTGCGTTCGAATCTGAATCGAGTGCGAATTTATAATTAGATCCCTAGAATTGTTTGCTGGAGTTACGGAGTTCGTTGCTTTTGCAACCCTCACTGTAGACGGTGAACCATCTCTGCCGACAAGGACGAATCTGTATGTGAAATCCTGATACAAGCAAGCCAATCCTTCGCCTGTAGACTACCAACCAGACTGATATCTCTGACAAAACTAACTCTTGTGTCTGTAGTCTCTACCAACCAACCAGACTGATATCTCTGACAAAACAAGCTCTTGTGTCGGGAAACTCTACCAACCAGACTGATATCTCTGACAAAACAAGCTCTTGTGTCTGTAGACTCTACCAACCAGACTGATATCTCTGACAAAACAAGCTCTTGTGTCGGGAAACCCTACCAACCAGACTGATATCTGACAAAACAAGCATTTGTGGCGGGAAACTCTACCAACCAGACTGATATCTCTGACAAAACAAGCTCTTGTGTCTGTAGTCTCTACCAACCAACCAGACTGATATCTCTGACAAAACTAGCTCTTGTGTCTGTAGTCTCTACCAACCAACCAGACTGATATCTCTGACAAAACTAACTCTTGTGTCGGGAAACCTACCAACCAGACTGATATCTCTGACAAAACTAGCTCTTGTGTCGGGAAACTCTACCAACCAGACTGATATCTCTGACAAAACAAGCTCTTGTGTCGGGAAACCTACCAACCAGACTGATATCTCTGACAAAACTAGCTCTTGTGTCGGGAAACCTACCAACCAGACTGATATCTCTGACAAAACAAGCTCTTGTGTCTGTAGACTCTACGAACCAGGACTGATATCTCTGACACAACTAGCTCTTGTGTCTGTAGTCTCTACCAACCAACCAGACTTATATCTCTGACAAAACAAGCTTTTGTCTTGACATATATTTTCTGTACGTTCAAAACTGTTAGATGAACATATTTACATGTACATACACAGCTGTAGGAAACTGTTAGATGAACATATTTACATGTACTAACAGCTGTAGGAACTGTTAGATCAACATATTTACATGTACGTACACAGCTGTAGGAAACTGTTAGATCAACATATTTACATGTACGTACACAGCTGTAGGAAACTGTTAGATCAACATATTTACATGTACGTACACAGCTGTAGGAACGTTAGATCAACATATTTACTGTAGTACACAGCTGAGAACTGAATCAACATATTTCATACGACAGCGTAGGAAACTGTTAGATCAACATATTTAATGTAGTCAAGCTGAGAAACTGTTAGATCAAATATTTACTGTACGAACACTGCTGGAACTGTTAGATCAAATATTTACATGTACTTTACACAGCTGTAGGAAACTGTTAGATCAACATATTTAAGGGATAACAGCTGTGAGAAACTGTTAGATGAACTATTTACATGTACATACACAGCTGTAGGAAATTTAGATCAACATATTTAATGTACGTACACAGCTGTAGGAACTGTTAGATCAACATATTTACATGTACGTACACAGCTGTAGGAAACTGTTAGATCAACATATTTACATGTACATACACAGCTGGGAACTTTTAGATCAACATATTTACATGTATGTACACAGCTGTAGGGAACTGTTAGATCAACATATTTACATGTACGTACACAGCTGTAGGAAACTGTTAGATCAACATATTTACATGTACATACACAGCTGTAGGAAACTGTTAGATGAACATATTTACATGTCATCACAGCTGTAGGAAACTGTTAGATCAACATATTTACATGTAGCACAGCTGTGAGAAACTGTTAGATCAACATATTTGACAGTACATACAAGCTGTAGAAACTGTTAGATGAAACTTTTACATGTACATACACAGCTGTGAAACTGTTAGATCAACATATTTATGTGTACACAGCTGTAGGAAACTGTTAGACAACTATTTACATGTACGTACACAGCTCTAGAAACTGTTAGATCAACATATTACATGTACATACCAGCTGTAGGAACTGTTAGATCAACATATTTACATGTACGTCACAGCTGTAGGAACTGTTAGATCAACATATTTACATGTAGTACAGCTGTAGAAACTGTTAGATCAACATATTTACATACAACTACCTGTAGAAACTGTTAGATGAACATATTTACATGTACATGAAGCTGTGAAACAGTTAGATCAACATATTTACATGTACACACAGCTGTA
Source organism: Arion vulgaris (assembly GCA_020796225.1). Taxonomy (NCBI): domain Eukaryota; kingdom Metazoa; phylum Mollusca; class Gastropoda; order Stylommatophora; family Arionidae; genus Arion; species Arion vulgaris. Next base: position 64,362,483 of record CM036754.1, read on the forward strand.
GAAACTGTTAGATCAACATATTTACATGTACATACACAGCTGTAGGAAACTCCATGGCGTAGAGGTTATTTACTTGTCTCTAGTCCCAACGGTACATGGTTTGTTCCCTCGGCTAGCTACTGTAATATTTGTGATCCCAATGTACGTGACATCGTGTTCCTAGTCTTATCGGAGATGGAGGATAAAACGTAGGTCCCGTGTTCAATTGAACACGTAAAAGAAACATTGGCAACTCAAAATCAAGACGAGCAGGCTGGAAAGCCGCTGCTCGAGCAAAATTCATGAGAAAATAATTCCGATAAAATATTCTCACCCTCTTCTAAATTACATTTTGTACACGTGCCGGTTCTACGGAGTTTGTGCACGTGTCGTGCTACGGAGTTTGTGCACGTGCCGGTGCTACGGAGTTTATGCACGTGTCGGTGCTACTGAGTTTGTACACGTGTCGGTGCTACGGAGATTGTACACTGCTACTGAGATCTTCCTGTGTAAGAAAGAGATTAGAGCACACATGGTTACTCACCAAAGTGCACTGATGATAGTTCTGTCAATCAAATCAACCAATCGATCAATATTAACACATTTACAGCAGCAATTCTTCTTCTTCGAACGCTTTATATCGACCACTTGTTAATCACTGTTCGGGATTTTATGTGATCTGAGCCTAAGAGCGACTGTACGCTGTGCCAGTTATGCGCCTACAAGTAGTCCAGCACATCCGATTTCTACGATGCTGTCTTATTTACTAGGGTAGCTTCCCTAGGTTCATACCTCAGTCGCCTCTTACGACATGCCTTGTAGGTAGAAGTGTTACTATTTTATTGCTCCCCTTGTGAGCCCTGTAACACACAGGTGAGATCAAGACAATTAAAAGCTGTAATAGAAAACTTACCTGTAGCAGAATTACTAGTTCTTTTCAGTTTTTCCATGTCTGATCTCAAAAGTAGATCCCCTTCAGTTAACTTGACCGTAATATTTTTAATTGAGTCTGTGTAAGTCGATAGACTCTGTTTCGCTTTGTCCAGCTTCATACTAGCATTCCCCACTACATCTGCAAAGCTACCTGCGTATTTGAAAGCCATTTCCTGTCTGTCTTTCTGAAAGGCAAGTGGATCTCCTGTATTTAAGAAACCTGGTCTGGATGAGGATGGACGTTCTGGATGAGGTCTGGAACCTGTAGTTTCAATATTGAGACTTTCGCTTCCAGAACTACCACTTATTGGTCTAGTATTTGTGTTTTCTACGAAACTATTTTTGATGTTTTCGTCAGCTTGAACGAGAGCTTTGTCGGCGTACACATTTACTACAGAAGGTGACCCTTGACATGTGATCTTGACGGTGTTCTTTGTTAGGTCTAGGTCATATTCACACGGTTCAGAGGTCGTTTTCGGACTTGTATTCTGCATACAGACGAGGGTCACGTGGACAATCAATATGACAAACACTGTGGTTGGCATGGTGGTTTCTGAAATCAGTATTTACACAATATGTTTACGAGTTAGATGGTTGTTGTGGCTATTTATACAATCAATATCTATAACAGATATTCAAGCACACGGTAGTTGTAAGTGCTGTTTCTGTAGATAACGCCAACAGCAATGGTGTAACAGTAAGCTAGTTGACTGTTCGCAATCAATATCTATAACAGATATTCAAGACGGTAGTTGAAGTGCTGTTTCAGACAACGCACAGCAATGGGGTAACAGTAGCTGGAGTCACGACTGTTTCGAATAAATAGCAACGTCTATTATTTAACAGCAAGTTGTGTTGCTGCTGTTATCAATTAATAGCAGTTTCTATGTTTTAACTGCAGGTTGTAGTTGCTGCTGTTTCTGCAATAAATACCAACATCTATGCTTTAACAGCAAGCTGTAGTCACGACTGTTTCTGCAATTAATTCTCACGTCATTCTTTTAACAGCAAGTTGTAGACACGACTGTTTCTGCAATTAATTCTCACGTCATTCTTTTAACAGCAAGTTGTAGACACGAATGTTTCTGCAATAAATACTTATGTCAATGGTTTAACAGCAAATTTTAGTCGCAGCTGTTTCTGTCAACCGTACTTACACCATATATTTGCTAACAAAATGGTTATAAATCCTGTACATACAGTATAGGTTCAACAGAAAAATGATTGTTCTAGATGTTTCTGCAATCAAAATAAGCATCACTGGTTTAACAGCATGGTGGTTGTCGTGGCTGGTGCTGTAGAATACACCTATATCCTTAATTTTAAAGACAATGATGTTGTCGCGGCTGCTAATGTAATCAATAACTACATCATAATGTTGCAAGTACAGTGGTTGCTGATACTTTAAATGTTGTAGTAAAGCTACTCGATAGTTGGTTAATGTTGTTGATTATATGTTCCATTAAAGAGTCATGTGGAGCAGTTTTTGGCGTCCAGTTCTGTTCTGTCTGCGGAGGAAAACAAAATGAGAATTCATGAAAAGGAAACAAAATAATTGACAGCAGCGTCAACACGAGTTGTAAAATAATTATTATCAGCATTAACTCTCTCTCTCTCTCTGTCACTCGCTCTCTCTCTCTCTCACTCTCAAAAGCACGCATCTCCTGGCCGATTGGAAAAGATGAATAAATAAAAACGAATCGTAAGAACTGACATGGTACGAGTCGTCATGAGGCACGTCGCCTCGAAATAATAGTCACTACAAATTTGCCAGCTAGAGGAAAGAATCGTCGGAAAAGGTGCAATGTGTCGTGACGACACAAGGGAAGATTGTTGTAGAGCCCAAGCGCTGATACATTCATTGGGTATGGCTGGCCGAGCGCAAATCCTAAAGTTGCGTCCTAGTGCCTAACTAACCCTGCACCACCCCCATCCCCCCCCACCTTCCCGTGACAACCTCGAAATTTACTGTTGACTAACATCCACGGAAGTACTGGGGTGTGTAATGTTGGCGAGCGCCAAATTTTCCCAAAAAATACTCCCCAACTTTTGATACTTTCGATGCAAGCATTCCGCACTTTCGTTGCCGCCAAAAACCGCATGCCCAGGACAGTAGATCCAGGTGAGACCTTTGAAAGTATTTCATGAATGGTAGCTTACACATCCCAAGTAATACACAGTACACAATTGTAAATAACCATTGTGGCCATTAAATTCCTCAGGATCACGTCCCACCAGTCCTACCCTGCCCTAAAAAAGCGATACTACAGGCAGAGTAACGACAGTTGTTTAAATAACCAATTTTACCACAACATAAAAGAAAAATCTTGCTCATAAAGTAAACAAACAACTTGACATAAATGATGTTAATATCATCATCATCAATAACAGCTGCACAGTGTATCAAACTTGACATATCGCACAGACTACAACACAAGACTTCAGAAGATGAAGGAAACAAACTTTAAACTCAGAGATGGAAAGAATAACCCAGAAGAGACGATGAAATCAGAGAAATGTCTAGTCAACCACTAGTAACAACTACATCAACTAAAACTAACAGGCAGACATGACAACTAAACTATAGCAGCTACAACTAGCTATGAAACAGACATGACAACTAAACTACAGCAACTACAACTAGCTATGAAACAAAGACAGAACAACTAAACTACAGCAACTACAACTAACTATGAACAAGCACATCACAACTAAACTACAACACTACAACTAACTATGAAACACAGCCATGACAACTTAACTACAGCAACTACAACTAAACTATGAAACACAGACATGACAACTTAACTACAGCAACTACAACTAAACTATGAAACACAGATATCACAACTAAACTACAGCAACTAACTATGAAACACAGACGACATGACAAGACAGACCTAATACAGCCAACTCTAGATAAGTTAAAGTTGGCTCTGTAATACACAGTCACGTTGACATTGTTGATACAAGAGACTTATCTCTATCCAAACATGAGAACAACGTTCCAACTTCTTCATCACTGAATGTTATGTCCCTTGAAGTGAAACATCATTCTGTTGCTGCTACATAATTCATTGAGCATAGGTCAGCTCTGATGACCTCCCTTCCCCCGCGACTAATCAAATATAACACTATGCTTCAGTATATCCCATCATGCCCCCCAACAGTCACATCTTTTACTCAGAAATGTGCTAATACCGACTATTGACTGGTTATATGAAGGGGTTTCTGTGGCGTAGAGCTTAGATACTCGCCTCTTGTTCCAAATGTGCTCGGTTCGCTCCTTCGTGAAACCATCGGGATAGTTTTTCAGAGATTTCTGATATCAGTGTAGGCGATATCGAGTTCCTAGTCCTATCGGAGACGAACGATATAACGTAGGTCCCGTGTTCAAGCTGAGCACGTAAAGGAATACTTGGCAGTTCAAAATCGAGAAGAGCAGGCTGGAACACCGCTGCCCGGGGACAATTCATTAGAAAAAGAATATAAAAATAAAATTCAGACAAAATATCTTCATCAATTCTAAGATTATATCGGAACCCTCGCCGGTGCTGCGGAGTTGTAACAATGCAGCTGAGATCTTCTTGTGTAAGAAAGAGATTTGAGTACACATGGTTACTAACTAAAGTGCAATGGTGATGATCCAAACAAACAATCAATCAATACCTCATCGGACGTGTTGTTACACACTGACATGTTACACACTGACATGTTACATACTGACCAGAAACTGATATCTTGATATCAAATACCTCATCGGATGTGTTGTTACACACTGACCAGAAACTGATATCTTGATATCAAATACCTCATCGGATGTGTTGTTACACACTGACCAGAAACTGATATCTTGATATCAAATACCTCATCGGACGTGTTGTTACACACTGACATGTTACACACTGACATGTTACACACTGACATGTTACAAACTGACCAGAAACTGATATCTTGATATCAAATACCTCATCGGATGTGTTGTTACATACTGACCAGAAACTGATATCTTGATATCAAATACCTCATCGGATGTGTTGTACACACTGACAGAAACTGATATCTTGATATCAAATACCTCATCGGATGTGTTGTTACACACTGACCAGAAACTGATATCTTGATATCAAATACCTCATCGGATGTGTTGTTACACACTGACCAGAAACTGATATCTTGATATCAAATACCTCATCGGATGTGTTGTTACACACTGACCAGAAACTGATATCTTGATATCAAATACCTCATCGGATGTGTTGTTACACACTGACCAGAAACTGATATCTTGATATCAAATACCTCATCGGATGTGTTGTTACACACTGACCAGAAACTGATATCTTGATATCAAATAAACAGAGATATATTGACATGAAGACAACAGAGCCATATTGATATGAAGACAACAGAGCCATATTGACATGAAGACAACAGAGCCATATTGACATGAAGACAACAGCTATATTGACATGAAGACAACAGAGCCATATTGATATGAAGACAACAGAGCCATATTGACATGAAGACAACAGCTATATTGACATGAAGACAACAGAGCTATATTGACATGAAGACAACAGAGCCATATTGATATGAAGACAACAGAACTATATTGACATGAAGACAACAGAGCTATATTGACATGAAGACAACAGCTATATTGACATGAAGACAACAGAGCCATATTGACATGAAGACAACAGAGCCATATTGACATGAAGACAACAGAGCTATATTGACATGAAGACAACAGAGCTATATTGACATGAAGACAACAGAGCTATATTGACATGAAGACAACAGAGCCATATTGACATGAAGACAACAGAGCCATATTGACATGAAGACAACAGAGATATATTGACATGAAGACAACAGCTATATTGACATGAAGACAACAGCTATATTGATATGAAGACAACAGAGCTATATTGACATGACGACAACAGAGCTATATTGACATGAAGACAACAGAGCTGTATTGACATGACGACAACAGAGCTATATTGACATGAAGACAACAGAGCTATATTGACATGAAGACAACAGAGCCATATTGACATGAAGACAACAGAGCTATATTGACATGAAGACAACAGAGCTATATTGACATGAAGTCAACAGAGCTATATTGACATGAAGACAACAGAGCCATATTGACATGAAGACAACAGGGCCATATTGGCATGAAGACAACAGAGCCATATTGACATGAATACAACAGAGCCATATTGACATGACGACAACAGAGCTATATTGACATGAAGACAACAGATCCATATTCACATGAAGACAACAGAGCCATATTGACATGAAGACAACAAGGCCATATTGACATGAAAACAACAAAGCCATATTCACATGAAGACAACAGAGCCATATTGACATGAAGACAACAGAGCCATATTGACATGAAGACAACAAGGCCATATTGACATGAAGACAACAAAGCCATATTGACATGAAGACAACAAAGCCATATTCACATGAAGACAACAGAGCCATATTGACATGAAGACAACAGAGCTATATTGACATGAAGACAACAAAGCCATATTGACATGAAGACAACAAAGCCATATTCACATGAAGACAACAGAGCCATATTGACATGAAGACAACAGAGCCATATTGACATGAAGACAACAGAGCTATATTGACATGAAGACAACAGAGATATATTGACATGAAGACAACAGAGCCATATTGACATGAAGACAACAGAGCCATATTGACATGAAGACAACAGAGCCATATTGACATGAAGACAACAGAGCTAACGTTGTACATCAGGGAACATCATTAGTCTGGTTTCGATTTATTGATTGATAGGATCATCATCATTGCACTTTGGTGAGTAACCATGTGTGCTCTGACCTCTTTCTTACACAGGAAAATTCCAGCTGCAGTTCACGAACTCTGTAGCACCGGCGAGGGTCCCCGTTATGATGACAATATTGTGTAGGAAATTTATTTTTAATCTTTTTTTAATGAATGCTGCGCAGGTAGCGGCTTTCCTGCCTGTTCTTTTCGATTTTGAACTGTTAAGGTTTCTTTCATGTGCCCAAATTGAACACGGGATCTACGTGTTATCGTGTGTCTCAGATAGGACTTGGAACTTGATCTCACCTACACTGAGATCACTGATCTCTGGAAACATATCACGATGACTTCACAAGGGAGCGAACTGGTTACCTTTGGTACGAGAGGCGAGCGCCTAACTTCTACGCTACAGAGACACTCTTGGTTTTACAAATTATTAGACCAGTTTTCCGATTCAATGTTCAACTACATCTGTCTTGCTAGAACCTTCTAGACATTTTGACTTATTCATATACAGTGTCTTCATATTACAACATTGAAGTACAGAATAAACCATACTAGACTCTATTGACTGGAAGCTAGATCCGCGTACAGAATAAACCATACTAGACTATATTGACTAGAAGCTAGATCCGCGTACAGGATAAACCATACTAGACTATATTGACTAGAAGCTAGATCCGCGTACAGAATAAACCATACTAGACTCTATTGACTAGAAGATAGATCCGCGTACAGGATAAACCATACTAGACTATATTGACTAGAAGCTAGATCCGCGTACAGAATAAACCATACTAGACTCTATTGACTAGAAGATAGATCCGCGTACAGAATAAACCATACTAGACTATATTGACTAGAAGCTAGATCCGCGTACAGGATATCATTAGCAATTCGGCGGTCCTCCTTCCGTCTTGGGTAACCTAACCATATTAGGTTTCACTGCGGGTTGAATGTGGCATTCATTGGGATTAATCAGGTCCGTGTCGTGCTATGATACATAGAGGGGCCACATCAGGGGTGTAAGGGGGTGGCATAAGCAGCAAAATTAAATTACAATTTTAACCATTCAATAATTACAAATCTATACGCAACGCTTTTCTATATTAGTCTATGTTATTCCAATATTGATGTATATGATTTAGTATTCGTACATTTTATGCAATTTAAAAAATAAATATCACAATCAAAGGTTATTTTTCAGTAAAAAACATTTAAGGGACGGCATTTCGAATACTTGCATCATACTGAGAAAATATACCGCACGGCCCTGGATTAATCTATCTTTCTGTCACCTACATATAAATATATATTTATCCATGGTTTCCTTTATCGAATTCTGTATCAATTTATCTATTACCGCTTCTGTCACTTCATACATTGTTATATTTATATATAGATATATTTATTAGATCAACTAATCTATTATTTTAACGAACACTCAATCTGTTATCTAATGTATCACCACATTTCTCATTTATTTGTTTCATTTATCTCCCTCTCTGGCTATTATTATAGTTATTAGTTATTGGTTACTAAACTGACATCCTTGCACTCCGGGCAGACACATAGGTGTTCAGTCTCCCCAACAGATATCGAAGAGTATGCATACTGATGGTTCCCGTGGCTCGCTGATTTAACACACCTCTCACTCTGACCCTCATGCATCCAGTTCTACTTGTACAGCGGGTAACTCCAAATTGCCTAATTCGCTGGATCGATTCAATATCTATTTTGGTGTCCTCAACCAACAGACAGTCGTGAAGAGAAAGAAGAATATCCCCCGTATCCATCTTCAACTCCCAACAATCGATGCTGTTGAAGCAAAGCCTGTCCGATTTCTTATTACCGTAAACACCCGCATGTCCAGGACAATATATCCACGTTAGCCTCTGGAGGTTAGAAACTTCTATAGACGACATCTACTCATACCGAAACCTGCCCTTTTAGATCTTGTAAAGCATCGACTCAGATTCAGGCTCAACAAAGGCCCCAGTAAATGAAGTCCTAGAGAACCAATGGAGGACAGCGGTAACGGCCTCAACCTCCATCCTCATACTAGAAGTAGTTGTCCTTTACGCTCCACTTGACTCTGCAATAACCCTACCAATTATTACTATAACTATCACTCAGTTACTTCACCTATCACTTCAGTTTTTAATTCAATTGTTAAAGAACGACATTATTATGAAGTTGTCTAAAGAAAGAGAGACGGGCATATTAAGTTATCTAAAGACTGAAAGACTTATGAAGTTGTCTAAAGAAAGAGAGACGGGCATATTAAGTTATCTAAAGACTGAAAGACTTATGAAGTTGTCTAAAGAAAGACAGACGGACATATTAAGTTATCTAAAGACTGAAAGACTTATGAAGTTGTCTAAAGAAAGACAGACGGACATATTAAGTTATCTAAAGACTGAAAGACTTATGAAGTTGTCTAAAGAAAGACAGACGGACATATTAAGTTATCTAAAGACTGAAAGACTTATGAAGTTGTCTAAAGAAAGACAGACGGACATATTAAGTTATCTAAAGACTGAAAGACTTATGAAGTTGTCTAAAGAAAGACAGACGGACATATTAAGTTATCTAAAGACTGAAAGACTTATGAAGTTGTCTAAAGACAGAGGACATATTAAGTTATCTAAAGACTGAAAGACTATGAAGTTGTCTAAAGACTGAAAGACTTATGAAGTTATCTAAAGACAGAAAGACTTATGAAGTTATCTAAAGACAGACAGACTTTTGAAGTTATCTAAAGACAGAAAAACTTATGAAATTGACTAGAGACAGACAATGAAGTTGTCTAAAGACAGAAAGACTTATAAAGTTGTCTAAAGACAGACAGACTTATGAAGTTGTCTAAAGACTGAAAGACTTATGAAGTTACCTAAAGACAGACAGACAGACAGACTTATGAAGTTGTCTAGAGACCGACAAACTTGTGAAGTTGTCTAATGACTGACAGACTAACAGACAGACCGACAGACAGTTCACACTTTAAACCAGTCACCAGCTCCCAAGGGAAAGATAATTCCAATGAGACGTGTAAGAAATAAATGAACATTTGCCTCCCACAATGTAGTCAGGTTTTTTCAGCTTTTTTCCCTAGCTTATCTTTCTTCACATTCTTCTTTCTTTAGTCCTAGTTTCTCTCACATTGTTCCTTCTATTCCCTCCTTTCTCTCACCTTGCTCCTTCTATTCCCTCCTTTCTCTCACCTTGTTCCTTCTATTCCCTCCTTTCTCTCACCTTGTTCCTTCTATTCCTTCCTTTCTCTCACCTTGTTCCTTCTATTCCCTCCTTTCTCTCACCTTGTTCCTTCTATTCCCTCCTTTCTCTCACCTTGCTCCTTCTATTCCCTCCTTTCTCTCACCTTGTTCCTTCTATTCCCTCCTTTCTTTCACCTTGTTCCTTCTATTCCCTCCTTTCTCTCACCTTGTTCCTTCTATTCCTCCTTTCCCTCACCTTGTTCCTTCTATTCCTCCTTTCTCTCACCTTGTTCCTTCTATTCCCTTCTTTCTCTCACCTTGTTCCTTCTATCCCTTCCTTTCTCTCACCTTGTTCCTTCATATCCTTCCCTTTCTCTCACCTTGTTCCTTCTATTCCCTTTTTCTCACCTTGTTCCCCTCCCCTCCTGAGTGTAAGCCTCTCACAGCTTAGATTTTATTCTTAATGTACAAAACTGGTTCTGTTCCACTCCTCGAAGGAACTGCTCCGATCAGCTTAGACAAATTTTAATACTTCAACTGACAAATGCTGAGTTACTTTCTCGAACCAACTGGACAGTTGTGAGTTCATAATAAACTCAACATTATCAACAGTTGATTGTTATAAACTCAACATTATCAACAGTTGATTATTTATAAACTCAACATTATCAACAGTTGATTATTTATAAACTCAACATTATCAACAGTTGATTATTTATAAACTCAACATTATCAACAGTTGATTATTTATAAACTCAACATTATCAACAGTTGATTATTTATAAACTCAACATTATCAACAGTTGATTATTTATAAACTCAACATTATCAACAATTGATTATTTATAAACTCAACATTATCAACATTTATAAACCAAATAATAAACAATAAACGAGATGCAAGTTCTATCACGTGATTTGTATTTGTTGTCACTTAGGTCTATCTTCAACAAGTCTTCTTTCTATTCCCTATGTGGTTCGTTACAACTGTCACTTGGGTCGGACGTTTCAACATTTCTTCTTTACACTCCCCGCTTGATTCGTTACAACTGTCGCTTGGGTCGGGCGTTTCAACATTTCTTCTTTACACTCCCCGCTTGGATTCGTTAACTGTCACTTGTTTGGGACTTCTACTCCCTGCTTGGTTCGTTACTGTCACTTGTGTTGGTGGTTTCAACATTTCTACTTTCACTGCTCGATTGTTCGTTACTGTCACTTGGTTGGGCGTTTCAACATTTCTTTACTCCCGTTGGTTCGTTACTGTCACTTGTGTTCGACTTCTACTCTCTTGGTTCGTTACTGTCACTTGTGTTGGTGGCTTCAATATTTCTACTTTCTACTGCTCGATTGGTTCGTTACTGTCACTTGTGTTGGTGGCTTCAATAGTTCTACTTTCTACTGCTCGATTGGTTCGTTACTGTCACTTGTGTTGGTGGCTTCAATAGTTCTACTTTCTACTGCTCGATTGGTTCGTTACTGTCACTTGTGTTGGTGGCTTCAATAGTTCTACTTTCTACTGCTCGATTGGTTCGTTACTGTCACTTGTGTTGGTGACTTCAATAGTTCTACTTTCTACTGCTCGATTGGTTCGTTACTGTCACTTGTGTTGGTGACTTCAATATTTCTACTTTCTACTGCTCGATTGGTTCGTTACTGTCACTTGTGTTGGTGACTTCAATAGTTCTACTTTCTACTGCTCGATTGGTTCGTTACTGTCACTTGTGTTGGTGACTTCAATAGTTCTACTTTCTACTGCTCGATTGGTTCGTTACTGTCTCTTGTGTCGGTGACTTCAATATTTCTACTTTCTACTGCTCGATTGGTTCGTTACTGTCACTTGTGTCGGTGACTTCAATATTTCTACTTCCTACTGCTCGATTGGTTCGTTACTGTCTCTTGTGTCGGTGACTTCAATAGTTCTACTTTCTACTCCCCGCTTGGTTCGTTACTGTCTCTGAAGTAGGACGCTACAGCTTGCCTTCTCAACAATTCCCACTTGGTTCGTTATTTCTTCTAGCTGTCACTTAGATGGACATGTTCTAGCTGTCACTTAGATGGATATGTTCGCAAACGTACCCGAAGATTTGTGTAGCAACCGGTAAAATAGAGGGCAGACGAGACAGAGGAAGACAGAGAGAGAAAATGTTGGATAGCCTGACGTCATGGCACGGAAGAGCGTCAACATCTGAGATGATAGTAAACACTAGGGACATACATTTGTGATACATGCTCGCCTACGTCAGCCGGCGCGGCACCTGATGATGATGATGACCAGAAGATTACACTCGTCGTTTCCATAATCAGCTCTCACCCATAGTGCCCAGTCTATTTCTGTTTGCTGGAAGTTGCATCATTTTAGCAATATAAGGGAAGACTGTAGTAAAACTACGTAGCAAATGTGAAACACATAAGGACATTATACAGCATCGTTTCCACTAAAAGGTCTTTATCAAGCAAAGGATACTAAATAAGAGAAGAATGTCAGACTTGCTATACGTCAGATATCACATACACAGTCGCAGACACATTTTAGAACCGTTTGGGATTTATTGACTGAATGTTTTGGTGACATAGTCTATATTTGTATCACATTTCAGTTACCATCTCCAGCTTCTCTTTTTGATAATGTTGCTTGTATTCTCTTCTTGATACTGTATACGTAATTCTTGATAAGAGACAGAGACTTTAACTCCTGTTTTCAAACTGGGTGGCGTCAGTGCCTTAGGGGATGGTGATCTATTAACCCCGACGTTCTGAGTTCGAATCACGCAGCGGACAGTTTGGTTGCAAATTGTTTCGTGTGAATTTTTACAAAAGGACGATGGCACCACCTGATCAGAAAGCAATGGCAAACTACTGAACTAATGCCTAGAAAAATCACAAACAGCGTTAAAAAGTTGAGGTTGATTCGCAAAGTCCTGTAAAAGATATGCAAATAACTTTAACTTTTTTTCAAACTAACTTTTCGATAATGATGAAAGTGTAACGGGGTGAGTCATGATCAGATAACTGCCATCAATCCCCGGTCATCCGCCTGATGTACATCTCTCCAGAAATCATAACTTCCCATAATGCTATTTACTCTCACACGCTCCGCCTGATGTACATCTCTCCAGAAATCATAACTTCTTATAATGTTATTTACTCTCACACGCTCCGCCTGATGTACATCTCTCTAGAAATCATAACTTCCCATAATGCTATTTACTCTCACACGCTCCGCCTGATGTACATCTCTCTAGAAATCACAACTTCCCATAATGTTATTTACTCTCACACGCTCCGCCTGATGTACATCTCTCCAGAAATCATAACTTCTTATAATGTTATTTACTCTCACACGCTCCGCCTGATGTACATCTCTCCAGAAATCACAACTTCTCATAATGTTATTTACTCTCACACGCCGCCATCTTGTTCTATTTTGGATATTCTACTGACATTGTCTAAATCTTGCTAAATGTGCATCTACTGAGCTCGTCAACAATTCACAAGATCAGCTCACAGATCGAACGTTCAGAAATCAATAAACATGGAACATTGATTAAAATGTGAGAAAAATATCCAGAAATTGATTTATCAGATACGTAATGTTGAGTGCAATGTGGGTTCATTTCCTTTTCACAGCTGCAGCCGCTGCGGGGGCGTCCGATCGTCAACGGTTACATTTTAATGGAATTTGAAACATGCTGTTCTTATTCAAATGAAATGAAATTAAGATAACAGAAATTTTTCATTTAAATGCACGTATTAAAAAAAAAGTTAATTACATATCCTTTACAGGACTTTGCGAATCAACCCCAGCTTTTAACGGTGTTTGTGATTTTTCTAGGCATTGTTACGTTCAGTAGTTTATCATTGCTTTCTCATCGTCCTTTTGTTAAAATCCACGCGAAACAATTTGCAACCAAACTGTCCGTGGCGTGATTCGGACTCAGAACGTCGGGGTTACCGAGGCACTAACCTCGGAGTGACCGAGTCACTAACCGCTAGGCCACAGACGCCACCATATGCACGTATAACTTGTATATTTATATATATATATATATATATATATATATATATATATATATATAGTAGGGTATGAGTGGCGAAGTAGTTACGCTGTCTGACTTGAGTTCATCAAATCGAATCTGAACCGCGTCGTTCGGTTTATGAGTGCCACAGGGCGTGTTGGGCCGCTGATCGCTGCTGGATTATTTTAGGCGTAGTTCAGAACAACTATGAACGTGCTCGGAGTGCTATGATGATAGTGCTCATATAACTGATAACTGATGAGTGAATTTCTTTCTCGGAGATCTAAAATAATTATTGCCGGCGCTACGGAGAACGCGTTTTGGGCAATGCTTGCGACATGTGGTGTGTCATATCTGCGGAAAGTGACCAAGCTAAATAAGAAAACTTGATACAATAAAGTCAATACTTCGTCCATAGACTTTTCAAACACTGTCGCAAGAAATGGGAGATATGGAACCTCGTTTTTTTCTCTTCATGTTGAGCCTGAGCGTCCTCCTCGATCAAGTCATAATGGGCAATGTGTCTACATGTCAATGTACTCAACATCAGCGACATCTATTGGGGGACTCGCTGTATCAGACGATGTTGTATGTTTGTATGGCTATGTCTCACATAGTCTAGTGCAGCGTTGTCTATACTTCTCTTTTTTCTTCAGAAGAGCACATGGAGCCTCTTTCAAGAACCTCAGAGGAAGCAACGGAAGTAACGAATATGATCAACAAATAAACAAGGAACAGGTATTAAGAGCTTCCGAAAAAACAAATTATTAAGAGCTTCCGAAAAAACAAATTATTAAGAGCTTCCGAAAAACAAATAGACAAACACGGGACTCGAACCACTTACCTAGTCCTTACGACACCAATCGCCTAGCCTAGCAATACGAGCGCTTTTACGGACACAATTTGGTTGAGGGTCTATGCCCCAATTCGGGTTAATATGGCTGAGAGAGAGAGAGCGAGAGAGAGAGAGGGGGGGGTTAGCCAGAACGTCACAGGGATCATCAGCATGCATACAATTCGACATCTGCTGTGTGCGAATGAGCCTGCGCGCAGTTCTACAAATTCGGTTTAAAAAAAACAAAAATTCCAATCTTGAAATGGAACCGAGTTTTTTCAAGACCAGTTTTGTTATAGATAAAAGCAAAACCATGTTGGCCTTCAGGTTAGTACCGTCCCTTCCTGTCACACGGTAGCCAGACCAGTTACCACTCATGGGATGATTGACAGCTTTTACAACTTGAATGTGATATATATAGTGTCAGTACGTCGCGTCATCTGAATGGTTGGGAATTAGAAGTGGGAAGGGAAGGAGTGAAGAGGTATCAGCATTAATGATTTGGCGGTATCGATATTTTCATCTCTAGGTCTCTCTGTGGCGTAGAGGCTAGGTGCTCGTCTCTAGAGCCAAAGGTACCAGGTTTGCTCCTTCGTAGAGCCATTTGGATATTTTTTCAGCTATCCACGATCTCAGTGTATGTGAGATCGAGTTCCTAGTCCTATAGGAGAAGGATGATAAAACGTAGGTCTCGTGTTAAATATGAGCACGTAACAGAACCCTTGGCAGTTCAAAATCGAGAAGAGCAGGCTGGAAAGCCGCTGCCGGAGCTAAATTCAAAAGAAAGATTAAAATTAAATTAAATTTAAAAAATGTCTTCACCGTCTTTAAAATTACATCAGGGACCTCGCCGGTGCTACGGAGGTTGTGCACTGCAGTTGAGATTTTCCTGTGTGAGATAGAGATCGGAGCACACATGGTTACTCACCGAAGTGCAATGATGATGGTCCTATCATCAATCGATCAATCTCTACATTTTGTGTGGCAGATACCGATGTTGGTAACATTCTTCGCTAGTGACACCGTGCCGTGGAAATTCCGTGGTTTGAGACCAGCTTGGACAAAAATTCTTGATCTGCACACTATACGTGGTTAGATAACAGGAAACCCTGATCCTTTTCGTGGAGATCTGAATTACAAGGAGCTCTGAAGTCGAAGTAAAGCTCACCTGAATAATGAGGGACACTAGTGACAAGGAAAGCATGCCTTCACGTAAAAATCAATCAGCAGTAATTTATTTGACACATTACGTCTGAATTTATAGCAGACAAACGTACCAAAAAATCCGTGAACAATGTTCTAATATTTATATTGTTACAACTAGCTTGATGTACAACACTACAACATCTCATCTCCTTATATTGTTACAGCTAGCTTGTATGTACAACACTACAACATCTCATCTCCTTATATTGTTACAGCTAGCTTGTATGTACAACACTACAACATCTCATCTCCTTATATTGTTACAGCTAGCTTGCATGTACAACACTACAACATCTCATCTCCTTATATTGTTACACTAGCTTGATGTACAACACTACAACATCTCATCTCCTTATATTGTTACAACTAGCTTGTATGTACAACACTACAACATCAATATTTATCTCCTTATATTGTTACAGCTAGCTTGCATGTACAACACTACAACATCTCATCTCCTTATATTGTTACAGCTAGCTTGTATGTACAACACTACAACATCTATCTCTTATATTGTTACAGCTAGCTTGCATGTACAACACTACAACATCTCATCTCCTTATATTGTTACAGCTAGCTTGTATGTACAACACTACAACATCTCATCTCCTTATATTGTTACAACTAGCTTGTATGTACAACACTACAACATCTCATCTCCTTATATTGTTACAGCTAGCTTGCATGTACAACACTACAACATCTCATCTCCTTATATTGTTACAGCCAGCTTGCATGTACAACACTACAACATCTCATCTCCTTATATTGTTACAACTAGCTTGTATGTACAACACTACAACATCTCATCTCCTTATATTGTTACAACTAGCTTGTATGTACAACACTACAACATCAATATTTTATCTCCTTATATTGTTACAGCTAGCTTGCATGTACAACACTACAACATCTCATCTCCTTATACTGTATTTATGTTTGAATAACAGTGAGAAGTAACTTAGAAGTCTAGATGTCTATTGTGTATTCTCAATCAATTATTACATTAGGATCTCCATGGTGAAGTGGTAAGATCTCCATGGTGAAGTGGTAAGATCTCCATGGTGAAGTGGTAAGATCTCCATGGTGAAGTGGTAAGATCTCCATGTTGAAGTGGTAAGATCTCCATGGTGAAGTGGTAAGATCTCCATGGTGAAGTGGTTAACACTCTGTCTATTGTGTATTCTCAATCAATTATTACATTAGGATCTCCATGGTGAAGTGGTTAACACTCTGTCTATTGTGTATTCTCAATCGATTATTACATTAGGATCTCCATGGTGAAGTGGTTAACACTCTGTCTATTGTGTATTCTCAATCAATTATTACATTAGGATCTCCATGGTGAAGTGGTAAGATCTGCATGGTGAAGTGGTAAGATATGCATGGTGAAGTGGTAAGATCTCCATGGTCAAGTGGTAAGATCTCCATGGTGAAGTGGTAAGATCTCCATGGTGAAGAGGTAAGATCTCCATGGTGAAGTGGTAAGATCTCCATGGTGAAGTGGTAAGATCTCCATGGTGAAGTGGTAAGATCTCCATGGTGAAGTGGTAAGATCTCCATGTTGAAGTGGTAAGATCTCCATGGTGAAGTGGTAAGATCTCCATGGTCAAGTGGTAGGATCTCCATGGTGAAGTGGTAAGATCTCCATGGTGAAGTGGTAAGATCTCCATGGTGAAGTGGTAAGATCTCCATGGTGAAGTGGTAAGATCTCCATGGTGAAGTGGTAAGATCTCCATGGTGAAGTGGTAAGATCTCCATGGTGAAGTGGTAAGATCTCCATGGTGAAGTGGTAAGATCTCCATGGTGAAGTGGCTAACACTCTGTCTGTCGTTCTGAAGTTTGTGAGTTCTAATCCGTACCGAGTCACTTTGACAATTTTTTTTATTAGATCCTAAGATTGTTGATGGAGCTACGGAGTTCGCGCTTTGTTCTTCTTTTTATTATTCGAACGCTCCATATCGACCACTTGTTAATCACGCTGCGTGATTTGTATGTGATCTGAGCCTAATAGTGTTTGTACGTTGTGTCAGTTATGCGCCTACAAGTAGGCCATCACATCCGATTTCTGCGACGCGTTTTATTTACTAGGTAGCTTCCTATGTCGTACATTAGGCACCTCTTACGACATGCCTTGTAGGTCACAGTGTTGTTATTTCTTACTTCCCTCTGCGGGCCCAGGCACCACACGAGCGGCGCTTTGTTCAACACTCTCCACATATTACGTACCATCAACACTCTGCACATATTACGTACCATCAACACTCTCCACATATTACGTACCATCAACACTATCCACATATTACGTACCATCAACACTCTGCACATATTACGTACCATCAACACTCTCCACATATTACGTACCATCAACACTATCCATATATTACGTACCATCAACACTCTCCATATATTACGTACCATCAACACTATCCACATATTACGTACCATCAACACTCTCCACATATTACGTACCATCAACACTCTGCACATATTACGTACCATCAACACTCTGCACATATTACGTACCATCAACACTATCCACATATTACGTACCATCAACACTCTGCACATATTACGTACCATCAACACTATCCACATATTACGTACCATCAACACTCTGCACATATTACGTACCATCAACACTCTGCACATATTACGTACCATCAACACTATCCACATATTACGTACCATCAACACTATCCATATATTACGTACCATCAACACTATCCACATATTACGTACCATCAACACTCTGCACATATTACGTACCATCAACACTCTGCACATATTACGTACCATCAACACTCTCCATATATTACGTACCATCAACACTATCCACATATTACGTACCATCAACACTCTCCATATATTACGTACCATTTTTGCCGACATGGTGAGAGCTTTATGGGGAAACTCGGTACAATGAAGTCAATCTTTCGCATTTAGAACATTTAGAATGATTCCTCTACGTAAAGAAAAATCTCACAAAGTATAACTTCTGCTTTTATGTGCAGTGTGAACTTCTGCTTCTATGTGCAGTGTGAACTTCTGCTTCTATGTGCAGTGTGAACTTCTGCTTCTATGTGCAGTGTGAACTTCTGCTTCTATGTGCAGTGTGAACTTCTGCTTCTATGTGCAGTGTGAACTTCTGTTTCTATGTGCAGTGTGAACTTCTGCTTCTATGTGCAGTGTGAACGTCTGCTTCTATGTGCAGTGTGAACTTCTGCTTCTATGTGCAGTGTGAACTTCTGCTTCTATGTGCAGTGTGAAACATAAATTAAGATGAAATAAGCAGATACAAAAATAACCATAAAACAACTCGTATAAAAAAAAACACACATTAACCTGCAAGTTTCTTAACCAAATATTAACCAACAAGAAAACCAAATACTATCAAGATTCCAAATGTTTAAACTTTGCAATCTCTCGTCCCAACAAAAAATTCGACTTTTTTAATGGTGAATTTTATGCAGAAACCTAGTTTTAGACGCACGAATATTTATAGAAATACCTAGCGTAGAAAAATACGTATTGAATTAACTACAGCAGCTCTGCTCTAGTGTAAAATTTAAAATGGAAAATAAACAGAGAGAAGCGAAAAAATTCCACTTGAGAAATTTCCCACCTGTAGTACAGAATATAATGTCGACATTACATACTGACTTGCCTGGAAGGCTTTGAATAAGTCGTTAACTGAACCACATGTATTTTTCGTACAGTAATTGGGTTTGTCCGGTGAGAGACTAGTTTTTCCGTGAGTTGCGTAAGAAAATATTACAGACTCGTTCAAACGGGAACGGTTTAAGATGGCGGTAACGACTTCCTCCTCGTAAATAAGTAAATCATTACCTGGTTGATTGGTTTTCTAATTAAATTTCAACATTTGAAATGTTTATTTGTGTTTGACTGCTGTCGGAAATCCACATGGAATTCTGGCCACTGCGTATTTCGGGGGAAAAAATAAGTTCTGAAGATTTCGAAATGGAAGAATGACTCGAGGTTTTCTAAGTGCGATCTGGTTTCTTTCTCTTTCTGGTAAAGCTTTTTTTTTGTAGTATATCCATCCATCCATCTATCTATATATATAGATCCATCCATCCATCTATCTATATTTATAGATCCATCCATCCATCTATCTATATTTATATATCCATCCATCCATCTATATTTATATATCCATCCATCCATCTATCTATATTTATATATCCATCCATCCATCTATATTTATAGATCCATCCATCCATCTATATTTATATATCTCTATGCAGAAGTACATAGAAGTAGAAGTACATAGAAGTATAACGTTAACGTGAAAAGTTAACGTTATATATATGTTTTTCCTTTTGTTTCGATTTGTAACTTGTTTTTTTGTTTGAGATTTCAGATAATGTGACAAGACTCTGACATGCAAGAAAGACATAGTGATAGTGACATACTGATGCAAGCTGCCATCAAACCCATACTACCTCATGTGAGGAATGGATGTCACAGTACAGCCACCTCACATTGGCCAAGTGTTATGCTGTTGGGTCGCGTCGAGTCTATAGGCGCATATTTTCCAGATTAATTAAAATAATGCTGATTAATTTCTATATTACATGGTTTCAGCACACAAGCACAGAGGGTTGACTGTTGTTGTTAACCATGGTCACCTATGACCAGTTGATGAGTCACGTTCAACGACGTGTGGTGACTAGTTCCCATTTGCTCATTCAACTTGGGTCTTCCTGAGATCCCGTCAGGATTTTCTTTCTTTTCGACCATGGTTGGCTGTTATAGTTAGTTGTTGTGGAGCCACGTTACACGTGAGGTGACTAGTTCCCTTTCAGCTCTCACCACTCTAATCACCCTACTGAACACTACCTGTGCGATTTTTTCTTGGCATTTCGCCATCGGGGCGATGGCGAGGTCTCCAGGGGGGTGTCATAGTTCCCCAGATGGCAGCGGAGGAATGGACAGTTAGCCAGATAGTTAGAGTAGTATAATTAGATTATTTAATAGTTGAGACTATGTGTTGTACTCTCTATGCAGAAGTGCAACACATAACTACAAGACACGACGTTTTTGTGTAGTAAAATAGTGACGTGTTAGTAACGAAGGAGTAAACAAGGAGACATACGAAACACATGAAGACGAACGGACGTGTTCTGTATATATATTTGTAAAACAATAAATATATGAATCTGCAACTGAGTCGTAGTTGTCCACTATGTTGTTCGTATTGTCCCGGAAGGGAAATACTGTTTTAACTACTATGGAATAATAAATCTAACAAGAGGACCATCTATATGAATATAAAAATGAAACATCAAGTGGAATACGACCGCCAGGAAAGGGAAGAATGAAAGATACACAAGAAGGGACGTATGACAGGATGAATATACATAGGAGGGAATAAGTGGCAAGATAAAATGTAACACAAGAGAAATGCATAGCTATAAACTGGAACGGGTATACCGGATCATAAGGGTTGGAATCTAGACTCTCTATAAAATATGATATAATATGGAACTACCTGATACTTTGGCTCGCCAATTACATCAATTCAATATGTCTGGTCATTGAAAGAAACAGACGTCAGCAAATGTCAATAGAGGATATAATGACTCTAATGTCTGTGTGTATGTACGTATCGGAGGGGTAAAAGAAAGGAACCACTATACTACTACAAACTGCCACCGACCACCGCCATCCTGACACTCATCACGAACTGGTGGAGGGCCTAGAAGACCCCTCCTACAACATATATTTATATATCCATCCATCCATCTATCTATATTTATATATCCATCCATCCATCTATATTTATAGATCCATCCATCCATCTATATTTATAGATCCATCCATCCATCTATATTTATAGATCCATCCATCTATCTATATATATAGATCCATCCATCCATCTATATTTATATATCCATCCATCCATCTATATTTATAGATCCATCCATCCATCTATATTTATAGATCCATCCATCCATCTATATTTATATATCCATCCATCCATCTATATTTATAGATCCATCCATCCATCTATATTTATAGATCCATCCATCTATCTATATTTATACATCCATCCATCCATCTATATTTATATATCCATCCATCCATCCATCTATATTTATAGATCCATCCATCCATCTATATTTATATATCCATCCATCCATCTATATTGATATATCCATCCATCCATCCATCTATATTTATATATCCATCCATCCATCTATATTTATATATCCATCCATCCATCTATATTTATATATCCATCCATCCATCTATATTTATATATCCATCCATCCATCCATCTATATTTATATATCCATCCATCCATCTATATTTATATATCCATCCATCCATCTATATTTATATATCCATCCATCCATCTATATTTATATATCCATCCATCTATCTATATTTATATATCCATCCATCCATCCATCTATATTTATATATCCATCCATCCATCTATCTATATTTATAGATCCATCCATCCATCTATATTTATAGATCCATCCATCCATCTATCTATATTTATATATCCATCCATCCATCCATCTATATTTATATATCCATCCATCCATCCATCTATATTTATAGATCCATCCATCCATCTATATTTATAGATCCATCCATCCATCTATATTTATAGATCCATCCATCCATCTATATTTATATATCCATCCATCCATCCATCCATCTATATTTATAGATCCATCCATCCATCTATATTTATATATCCATCCATCCATCCATCCATCTATATTTATAGATCCATCCATCCATCTATATTTATATATCCATCCATCCATCCATCTATCTATATTTATAGATCCATCCATCCATCTATATTTATATATCCATCCATCCATCTATATTTATATATCCATCCATCCATCTATCTATCTATATTTATATATCCATCCATCCATCCATCTATATTTATATATCCATCCATCCATCTATATTTATAGATCCATCCATCCATCTATATTTATATATCCATCCATCCATCCATCTATATTTATATATCCATCCATCCATCCATCTATATTTATAGATCCATCCATCCATCTATATTTATAGATCCATCCATCCATCTATATTTATATATCCATCCATCCATCCATCCATCTATATTTATATATCCATCCATCCATCCATCTATATTTATATATCCATCCATCCATCTATATTTATATATCCATCCATCCATCCATCCATCTATATTTATAGATCCATCCATCCATCTATATTTATAGATCCATCCATCCATCTATATTTATAGATCCATCCATCCATCCATCCATCCATCCATCTATATTTATATATCCATCCATCCATCCATCTATATTTATATATCCATCCATCCATCTATATTTATATATCCATCCATCCATCCATCTATATTTATAGATCCATCCATCCATCTATATTTATATATCCATCCATCCATCTATCTATATTGATATATCCATCCATCCATCTATATTGATATATCCATCCATCCATCTATCTATATTTATATATCCATCCATCCATCTATATTGATATATCCATCCATCCATCTATATTGATATATCCATCCATCCATCTATATTGATATATCCATCCATCCATCTATATTTATATATCCATCCATCCATCCATCCATCTATATCCATCCATCCATCCATCTATATCCATCTATCCATCCATCTATATTGATATATCCATCCATCCATCCATCCATCTATATCCATCTATCCATCCATCTATATTGATATATCCATCCATCCATCCATCTATATTTATATGTAATAATATTGATAAGCAGAGAGGATATCTGAAGCAGAGTGGCATAATTTCATCAACTGAAAACATTGAAAGACAACAAATGCAGTGTTTTAGACATTTAATGAGAATGTAATACAACCAACCCCCAATAAAAAGAGATCTGGCACTAGAGCCAAGGGAAGACCAAAAAAACATGGATAGACAATATCAAGACCACGCTAAATAAACACGGATGTAACACAACAAGGGGGCGCATGTTTCATGGAACGCAAATTAAAGCTTCCACTCTACACTCAACGGCAAGAGTGGACAATCAATTAAACCATCCCTAGGAAAGATAATATACATATAGATAAGACATTATATATACCCGTGAATGATGAGCCACAAGAGTCATTAACACATTTGGCTGGAAGTGGTGAAAGCGAAAGGAGCTACTTCACAATGTATGAAGCAAGAAAACTCTGGCAGATAACAACAGAAATGTGAGAGCAATGTATGAAGCAGGAAAACTCTGGCAGATAACAACAGAAATGTGAGAGCAATGTATGAAGCAGGAAAACTCTGGCAGATAACAACAGAAATGTGAGAGCAATGTATGAAGCAGGAAAACTCTGGCAGATAACAACAGAAATGTGAGAGCAATGTATGAAGCAGGAAAACTCTGGCAGATAACAACAGAAATGTGAGAGCAATGTATGAAACAGGAAAACTCTGGCAGATAACAACAGAAATGTGAGAGCAATGTATGAAGCAGGAAAACTCTGGCAGATAACAACAGAAATGTGAGAGCAATGTATGAAGCAGGAAAACTCTGGCAGATAACAACAGAAATGTGAGAGCAATGTATGAAAGTAAAACTCTGCAGATAACACAGAAATGTGAGGCAATGTATGAACAGGAAAACTCTGCAGATAACACGAAATGTGAGAGCAATGTATGAAACAGTAAAACTCTGCAGATAACACAGAAATGTGAGAGCAATGTATGAAGCAGGAAAACTCTGGCAGATAACAGCAGAAATGTGAGAGCAATGTATGAAGCAGTAAAACTCTCGCAGATAACAGCAGAAATGTGAGAGCAATGTATGAAGCAGAAAACTCTGCAGATAACAGCAGAAATGTGAGAGCAATGTATGAAGCAGGAAAACTCTGGCAGATAACAGCAGAAATGTGAGAGCAATGTATGAAGCAGGAAAACTCTGGCAGATAACAGCAGAAATGTGAGAGCAATGTATGAAGCAGGAAAACTCTGGCAGATAACAGCAGAAATGTGAGAGCAATGTATGAAGCAGTAAAACTCTCGCAGATAACAGCAGAAATGTGAGAGCAATGTATGAAGCAGTAAAACTCTCGCAGATAACAGCAGAAATGTGAGAGCAATGTATGAAGCAGGAAAACTCTGGCAGATAACAGCAGAAATGTGAGAGCAATGTATGAAGCAGGAAAACTCTGGCAGATAACAGCAGAAATGTGAGACAATGTAGCAGGAAACTCTGGCAGATAACAGCAAATGTGAGAGCAAGTATAAGCAGAAAACTCTGCAGATAAGAGATGAAATGAGAAGATGAAAAACAAAATTGAAATCGTGGTATATCCTTTACATGACTTCGCCATCAACCACAGTAAACGAGTCGTCGATTTTTAGGCACCACTTATACGTTCAGTAGTTTACCATTGCTTTCTGAACGATGATGTCTATTTTTACCGTTCGTTAAAATCATTGCCGATCAGTGCCCAAACTGCCGACGACGGAGCTTGAACCAGGTACGCTTTGGTTGTGATCAAGCTCACTATCGCTTAAGCTACAGATGCCCACAATAAGAACATACAGTCAACATCTCTTGGGGATTAGCGAGAGCAGGTGGACAGGCAATGAAAGAAGTACCTCTCTAGCAAGGGAAACTCGGGGATTAGCGAGAGCAGGTGGACTGGCAATGAAAGAAGTAGCTCTGTAATAGGTGAAACAGTTCTCTTTCCTAGACGTAATGGTGATCAACACCACGAAGGAATAGCAGTCATTCTTAGAAGAGATGCTGGAGCTATATCGAACATGCAAAACGCATGGAGGCTAACTCTGTTAGGAAAACTGAACTGAGATGAGCAATAGAGGGTAAGCGAAATCGGAAAGATCCAAACCGACTGAAAAAAGGTAAAACAACTACTGAAAGAAATGAATCACAGCTGGAAAACAATACAGAGGACGGCAGAGAATGGAAAAGAATAGTGTGTATTTCTTGCTGCACTAAGAGTCAGATTCGTCACAGGATAGAAAGAGATAAGTGTATATGAGAATGACGGGCAATATTCGAAATGTAATTATAATTTCTACCACTTCTGTCTAGTTATCTCTCTCCCTCTCTAGTCTGCAATATCATTAGATTATATAAGACATCGCTACAACATCTCTGATATCACTACAACATCTCTTACAGTCCTGCAACATCTATGACAGTCATACAACATTTCTCCCATCAATACATCACATGTACCATCCCTTCACCATCATTCCCATATTAACTCCATCTCACTCATCCAAAACCCAATCTCTCACAGCCACACCTTCGCGACACGACCTGCAGACATATTGCCCCTGATAGTCTGAGAACGACATCTGATGTCTGTCCTACAATCTAACTCAAGCTCTCCAAATCTGTCCCCCATTTTTTCCAATCACTCATCTCCTCGAAACTAACCATCTCCTCGAACGAAGGAGATCGACCTATGTCACAAATCAACTCCATTTTCAGTCCAAATTTCTTTCTTCCACAAACCAAAAAAAAAAAAAAAAGACAGAGAATTCATCTATGTATTCCTACGGAATAGATTTTTACGAGTTTGAACAGAGCAAGTTAAGATTACTAGCCATGTCTGGCCTTTGAGACTATTGTTCTTCCACTCGACATCCTTCAATTCGAACAATAGTGTCCCGATCCTTGGAAACCGTACATCAATCTGACTGAAGTTGACTTTCCCTCCCTTGACTTTGACTTAAGGCAGACTAAATCTATTCACTCTATCTTGATTATGTGATTGGATCATTTTCAAATGAAAAATAAAAGGGAAAACAAATTCTATAGCTAATAAGAACTAGCTGGTTGTTTACTTAAACAAATTCGATAGCTAATAAGAACTAGCTGGTTGTTTACTTAAACAAATTCTATAGCTAATAAGAACTAGCTGGTTGTTTACTTAAACAAATTCGATAGCTAATAAGAACTAGCTGGTTGTTTACTTAAACAAATTCTATAGCTAATAAGAACTAGCTGGTTGTTTACTTAAACAAATTCGATAGCTAATAAGAACTAGCTGGTTGTTTACTTAAACAAATTCGATAGCTAATAAGAACTAGCTGGTTGTTTACTTAAACAAATTCTATAGCTAATAAGAACTAGCTGGTTGTTTACTTAAACAAATTCTATAGCTAATAAGAACTAGCTGGTTGTTTACTTAAACAAATTCTATAGCTAATAAGAACTAGCTGGTTGTTTATTTAAAAAAAACTCGTATGTAGGGCGGTCCACGGCCCACTTTGCTCGACATAAATTTTGTAACACCCCAGTTCCCATTATAAAAGTTTTACAACGCCCCTCCCCCACATATATATATACGCTCGAGTAGTTACCGGGGCCCAAATTTGGGGTGTAAAGAATAGAACCACTGTTACCTGTCACGCATGTCGTAAGAGGCGACTAAGGAGGTTTGGCTGAAATCGGATGCACATGTCCTAAACGTGTAGAAGTCTATGCGTTTAGGGACCTACCAAACCAATGTGCAACGTATACACGTTCTTGGCAAAGATCAAATATATCACAAAGCGTGATTAAAATTGGTCGTAAAGAACGAATGCAAAGAAGAAGATATATATATATATTTACATGCTCTATTTTCACTTTGACATAAAAAATTGATATATATTTCTGTCATACATGGTCAATTTTCAAATGATTATATGCATGAAATAGAAAATTGATGAAAATATGGATCGTGTTAGACGGGCATAAGATGATTTAAAATGCAGAATTCAAATTTTTTATGATTATTCAATCTCAAAATCATGAAAAAACTCCCCTAAATGCTTCTGAACCCACTATCGCCCGCTTCCCCAGCCCCCCTTCCTGGAAGGCTTCAGCGCCCACTGATGCTAGACAATGGATGGAGTAAAAAAAAAAAGTTTGTTGTTTGAATATTACTTACTTACTTATTCCTCTCCGCTCCTCGTGGAGCATAGGGCCTCATCAGTTGTTCGTCACTTTTCTCGGTCTCTGTCTGTTTTCTTTATGGTCTCCCAGGATAATCGAGCACTCCTCAAGAATACTTCATCTTCAGGTCTGTTTGAGACGTCGTCATTTCTGCACATCTGCCTCCACCTAGCAGCGTCCTCACATTTCACATCTCTATAAGGATAGGTTTCTTCTGCGAAATCAACTTGGGATCTTCTATTTTTGCTGCTTGCGGATTAACGTCAGCACATCAGATTCCTTGTAGGTTTGGCTGCTGCGCACCATCTATCTCAAGCATGGAGCCCTAGTCCTTTCAAGACCCGAGTTAGTTTGGAAAAAATTCGTTCTCAGTTTCTGTAACTATTTTCTTTTTTAAATGGATGGTAGTTTGCCCATCGTACAATCTAAAACATGGAGGACCAGGTGGTCACATTTAGACTGATCTCTCATCTTTGACCTGTCCAGCTTGGGTAACCCATAGCCAACTATAAACTCATACGGTCGGTGGACTCAGGTAAAAGTTCTAGGAAATCATACCACAACCGTCGCGTCACTTCACATTCCAGTATTGTTGTATAAAGACGAATTCATTTTAAAATCAATACAAAATTATAAATCAAGGTTATATCATGTAACAAGTTAAGTTTAACAATAAGGAATATCAGTATTATTAATTTTTTTCATCAAATTAATAACCATTGACTCATATAATGTAGTAAAATTGCAAAAAAGCTTGCGGTGTACTATAAAACATATTTAAAATCCAGCCCCCAACTCAAACTAGGCCAGGGTCTCCCGGTTAGTTATATGGCCCAAATTTAGAGTTGTCTGTGGGTAACCCTACTAGCAAATCTCTCCCGGACATTGTAGTACGCAAGCCCCCAACCCGTCAACTCACCCCCACTCCACCCCACCCTCTCTCCTACCACTACAGGGTAATAAACTCATGACCATTCTTCTCATTGTGTTCAAATCTTGTGTTTGGTTAATGGTTTGTCCTCCAGAAGTCCCTAATACTTCTTCGCTGTCTATTTATTGATCATGTTCATTAACTCTGGTGTTTCCCCTGTGGTTCTTAAAACTTTGTAGTCTCTCTCCTTTAAAAAAACTGGCAGTTGTATTTTTGTTAGAAAGGAAGGTCAGTGATAAAACAGACAATAAGTGTCACAAAAGTAATATAGGTTATGACAATTTTAAGTAAATATAGTAAAACTCAACAGCAACAACAGTCAGCGTATCGACTAATAAAACTTTATCAGGTAATAACAAACAAGTACATTTAAAAGATGCAATGACATCGTAAGATTCCCCCCTCTCTCTCTCTCTCTCTCTCGCTTTCTCTCGCTCTCTCTCTCTCTCTCTCTCTCGTTCTTTCTGGCCATTTTGATCATTCGAGCGCCATTTGAGCGTTTACTGGGTTCGCGCTCCGTCAGCCTTTGGCTGTCCCCAGCCGACCAGGAGGCAGCAGGTTATTTTCTTTTAGGGTAGCGACCCTTTGACGACCTACCCTTCCGGGTTGCTGAGCTTCATCTGCCCAGGTTACCTGTCTTTTTTGGACTACTTGGTTTGCCTACTGCCCAGTTTTGTGTATGGCTTGCTCCGCCAGGCTTTGATTGTCCCTAATCTAACTACAAGGCAGTAGTAGTTTCCTGCGAGCGGAAACTTGCACTGGATTCAACCTCTGCTGCGCTTTCCAGTTTGTTTTTTTGGGTTTTTTCCTGCGCATTTGGGTGGTCCGCTGACCCCTACGCCTGCTACACCATCTCGTCGAGTCCCATCATGGCTGTGCACGTCTGTCCCACCAGTGGGCCCACTCGTGCATCATCCGTATGCGTGTTCGCTCTGCTTTGGTGCCTGCTCACCATGTCTATTGGTTCTCACCGTGCTCACATTTACTATAGACATGCCACTCAATTGGGGCCCCCATCTCAGGGCTCCGAGTTTCATCCATGTGGGCTAACGTGCAACTCAGCTCGGGGCCCCCACCTACGGGCTCCGAGTTTCGCCACACATGAGCCCATGTCTCTTCTCTGGATGCACCCCACATCCCTTGATGTTTATCTATTCAATTTTTCCCATCGGTCGGGAGAGACGTGCATTAATAGTCACTCTGGGATTCCGCTCGTCTGTGTTGCTAGCGGATCTCATCCAACGTGGCTACGTCTACATCACTACTTATACCAGAGTAGCTCTTCCTCGATCCCTTCCCGTTTAGCCAGACAGGAACCAATGTCTGTTTTCAGGGTCACCACGTGGAGATGGGGTAGGATCTTGATTAGTGCCAGCTCACTAATCCTGGCGTGACGTTGTCCCTATGCGCCTTTTACCCCATCGTGAGATTTGTTGATGTTTGATAGCGGATTAAAGGATCGAAATACGAGGATTGACTTAATTGCACGAGGTTTTGCTCCATATGGCTCGATTTCTCTCCGCAGAAATGACAAGCCATCTGCAGAGAGTATTGCACAAAGCACGAACTCTGTAGCAACGGTAATAATACTAGGGATCTCTAAAGAAAATCCACTTGGGAACAGAACGGCACAATCCGGATTCGAACCACTACCTTCGGAACGCAATACCGCGGCTTCACCACTTAGTCACAGAGATCCTAAACAGGAGATTGTTTGTTTGTTGAGAGCACCAAGAGAACAGTGACTAAATTTGAGGGTGTAAGTCTTGGAGATTCCAGTCATGATATTAAAGTAGTTCGCCTTTATTCATTTCTTTAATCCAGTTTTGTCTCACAGCGTCAGGATAAGAAGAGATTTATAGAACGGGCTTTTGTGTGCACTTCATATACAGTGTTTTTCGTCGCTTCTTTTATTTTGAGGTCCCCCTTTTGTGTTGGCTGCCCTCTATCTGAGTGACATTGTTCTTTGAGACGCACTGTCTGTTGATAATCTGCCTATGCGACTGAACCATTTAATTTGTTGTTTCTTGATGAAGCTCAGTACTGATGTTGTACCTACTTTCTCCCTGATGTCTTCATTTCTAAACCGGTCTATTTTTTATATTTACAGCAAAATGCGTAGACACTTCATCTCTCTCGTGACTAATTTTCTGGTATCATTCGATGTCAGAGTCCAGGTTTGGCACTGATAACATAATGTTAGGAGAAAGATTGTATTATACAATGCTCTGTTAGTGTTTATTGTGACAAGTTTTCATTTTAAAATTGATGTCCTCTGTTCTATGGTTTCATTTACTTTATTGCATCTATGTTACATTTCGTAACTATGTAACAACTGAAAAGTCTATGTTACATTTCGTAACTATGTAACAACTGAAAAGTCTATGTTACATTTCGTAACTATGTAACAACTGAAAAGTTTATGTTACATTTCGCAACTATGTTACAACTGAAAAGTCTATGTTACATTTCGTAACTACGTAACAACTGAAAAGTTTATGTTACATTTCGTAACTATGTAACAACTGAAAAGTTTATGTTACATTTCGTAACTATGTAACAACTGAAAAGTCTATGTTACATTTCGTAACTATCTAACAACTGAAAAGTTAATAACTTTAGTTTCTGCATAATTTTACGATTGTGTAGAATTATTCAGCTGTAGATAAATAATTGCCAAGAACATCTGTGACATTTCTTGTACACCACTCGACCGGTGTAGTTAGCCTGTGACATTTCGTGTACGCCACTCGACCGGTGTAGTTAGCCTGTGAATGAGAATGAAAAAAATGCATATTCCTACTACGCACATAGGAGTCTTCTTCTTCTTCTTTGCGTTCGTTCTTTACGACCAATTTTAATCACTCGTTGTGCTATGTTTGATCTTTGCCAAGAACGTGTATACGTTGCACATTGGTTTTTGGTAGGCCCCTAAACGCATAGACTTCTACATGTTTAGGACATGTGCATCCGATTTCAGCCAAACCTCCTAACTCGAATCTTACGACATATGTGGCAGGTAACAGTGGTTCTATTCTTTACACCCCAAATTTTGACCCGGTAACCGCTCGGACGGCACATAGGAGTGAGCTAACTTCCAGGCACCATTCCCTCCAAAATTGTCTTCTCTTGGCGCTCATGTTGTTTGATGTGTCCGAAATATTTAATTTTCCTTGATGATATGCTCTTTAATAGCCAACTCTCTTTAATATCAAGCTGTTGCATGACAGAAGTATTTTTTTTCCTCTGTCCATGATATTCTAAGTACTCTTCTGTAGCATTTGCATTCAAAGGCATTAATGATCTTCTCCGCCGCTTTGTCAGTGTAACATGTCGCTTTACAGTGCCGGATTAGCTCACTCCTATGTGCCGTCTTAAGCAGAAGTAGCAAAAATGCTATGGGCCCCGCGCCAAAAGCAGATCATGTTTAGCTTGTAAAACTATCAAACAAGTTTTGGATGACATCTCAAATAACATGGATCAAAAGGTAGGGGTCGTAACCAGTCGTACGAACTAATTTCGAAGATGAGTAAGTTCGCAACGGGAATAATGACAATTTTATGAAACGGAATTTTAGAACGCTTGCAAGCGGAGAACGTTCTTTTTCAACATTAAATCGTATAAAAAGTGAGTTAATAAGGAACATGATGGGACAAGATCGTTTTAATAACCTGACCTTAATGAACATTGAATGTAATTTACTTAGAGAAATTGATTTGTCTAGTATTATCTCTATATTTGCTCACATTAAATCGAGACAAGCTTGTTTGTAAAAGTTGTGTTTTATTTTATTATCATACAAAACCAAGGGCCTTTTGGTAACATTTGCTACAGGCCTCGCGTTTGCTTATTCCGGCACTGTCTCTTTACAGTTAAGTGACCCTTTAGAAGTGAACCCTTTAGAAGTGAACCCTTTAGGAATTTGAAGAACCTTTAGAATGAACCGTTTAGAAGTGAACCTTTAGTAGAACCTTTAGAGAACCTTATTTAGAAGTGAACCGTTTAGAGTGAACCCTTTAGTACAGGAACCTTTAGAAGTGAACCGTTTAAAGTGAACCTTTAGTACAGAGAAACATTTGCAGTAAGTTAAAATCGGATAAGATTAGGAGAAAATGGTTGATGCCAGGAAAATCAATTAAAATGTAATAAATTCATAAAATATTCTATTTCAAATTACACGAGGATCACCATCGCATTGTCGATGAATCTTCACTGAAAGAAATGATCGGAATACTTATAATTCATTTCTTCTTGTCATCGCTTATTTGTATGATTATATCGTGGATGTGTTCTATGATAAGTCAGCTGTTGTCTGAGCACACTCTGATGCTGTGATTTTGCAGATTATATCGTGGATGTCTATGATGAAGTCATTGTTGTCGGGAGCATCTCTGATGCTGTAGTTTGAGATTATATCGTGATGTGTTCTTATGATGGTCAGCTGTTGTCTGGAGTACATCTCTGATGCTGTAGTTTGTATGATTATATCGTGGGATGTGTTCTTATGATGAAGTCAGCTGTTGTCTGGAGCACATCTCTGATGCTGTGTAGTTTTGTATGATTATATCGTGGGATGTGTTCTTATGATGAAGTCAGCTGTTGTCTGGAGCACATCTCTGATGCTGTGTAGTTTTGTATGATTATATCGTGGGATGTGTTCTTATGATGAAGTCAGCTGTTGTCTGGAGCACATCTCTGATGCTGTGTAGTTTTGAATGTAGTACTAACTACTGAGAGCAGGTAGATCGATCAGCAGTTTGAACGGACATTGTGATCATTATATATAGAATGCCTGTGGTACGGGACCCGAAGAAGCAAAGAATAGTACCACTGCGAACAACAACATGTCGTAAGAAGCGAATGATGCAGAACCTAGTTAGCTTAGTAAATAAATAAACGCAGAATTATACATTAGCACTGCGATGAATCCGCGAAAATCGATCGCACTAGAATTTACAGCAAGATTACTTTATCAAAACAGCAACAACCTTTCTCAGCTACCAGTAAATAGCAGCGTGTTATAAAATGTTCTTGAACGTAGCAACTTTTTCTCGTGCATTAAACATCAACAACTATTCTCTGCCGCCCTTTACACATCAACAGTATACAGTGCCAGTAAAACAGCAACAGTATCTCTGCTGATAAACAGCAAGTATGCTCAGTAGCAGTAAAACAGCAACAGTATGCTTCAGCTGCCAGTAAAACAGCAATATATGCTCTCAGCTGCCAGTAAAAGAAACAGTATGCTCAGCGCAGTAAAACAGCAACAGAATGCTCTCAGCCCAGTAACAGCAACAGTTATACTTCATCAGTAAAACAGCAACAGTATGTCTCAGCTGCCAGTAAAACAGCAACAGATGCTCTGCTAGTAAACAGAATGTCTCACTGCAGTAAACAGCAACAGTATGCTCTAGCTGCCAGTAAAACACAACAGACGCTATCTCGCGCCTAAACAGCAACAGTATGCTCTCAGCTACCAGTAAAACAGCAACACTATACTCTCAGCTGCCAGTAAAACAGCAACATTATGCTCTCAGCTACCAGTAAAACAGCAACATATGCTCTCAGCTGCCAGTAAAACAGCAACACTATACTCTCAGCTGCCAGTAAAACAGCAACATTATGCTCTCAGCTGCCAGTAAAACAGCAACATTATGCTCTCAGCTACCAGTAAAACAGCAACATTATACTCTCAGCTACCAGTAAAACAGCAGCAACGTGATGTAAATCGTTATAAAAACTGGCAAGCAAATCACTCTTATAACAACAAAAATGTCAACAATTCCGAGAAGAGTAAAAAATTTCACAAAAGCATTTACATAAACAAATACCCGCCTCCTTCCAAAAACTCACAACCAGACGCATTCGCTTAAGCAACACGGTGCACACTATCACCAACACGAAACCACACACACCAAACACACACACAGACACACAAAAACTATACACAAATATTAACAGATACAAATACAAATGCACAAACACACAAAAGTTCTCACGGATACAGAACCACTCAGTTTCACACTTAATCACTTATCATCATCATCAGGTGCCGTCTCCACATCGAAGGTTGGCTGCAATGAATCTCCCGCATCCTCTGTCTTTCGCCTTGATGTTGCACACTGCCAGACTGTAACCTGTCCATTTCTTAAAGTTTCCCCCCACTTATCTCTCGGTCTTCCTCTTGCTCTTCTCCCCTCAACTTTCCCTCTAGTAAATGTTTTATCATGGTGTCATGCCTTTTATGTGCCCAAAATACTTTACTTGTCTGAATTTTATTTCTCTTAATAATTGTTTCTTTATGCCTAGTTTTCCTAAAACTTGTTTATTTGTCTGTTTTTCTGTCCATGAAACTCTGCTTATTCTTCTATATATCCACATCTCAAATGCATCAATTCTGTCTTCTAACTGCTTGTTCATTGTCCATGTTTCGAGCCATACATTAATATAGGATATATATAGCATTTGATCATTCTAATTTTTAGCCTGTTTGTGATTTGTTTGGATGTCAGTAACTTCTCATACTATTGAAATTATCCTTGGCCATTCCTATTCTCTTTTAATTTCAGTTATACATCTGCCATCATCTGTTATCATCTGACCGAGATAGGAGTAGCTTTTACTTGATGTAGTAATTCTCCATGTATTTTTATATTCATTTTAGGTTTTTCCATTTCCTTGTTGATTACCATAGTTTTTGTTTTCTGTATGTTAATGTCTAATCAACCTGAACACTCCAATGGGCCACAACTTTGACTTCACACAAATATATCTGATACAAATATAATTTTGCCAAACACACAAAGTTCTCAGGATGAAGAAATTCTCTGTGTCAATTTAATCACTTGATCACAGAGATCTTCACTCTCTTTATCAGCTATGAGTAGCTATTCATATGAAAGGTCTGTTCCAGAACATCCATTACATATCATCCCCACTTATACACAGATCTAACTCACACAACTCTACATACATGATCACTTTAGACAACAACATCAACACACATACCACACTCGCACACACACACAACACCTCTAACACACGATCTCACATCTCGCACAAACACATCTAACACGCGATCCCACACTCGCAACACACACAACACCTCTAACACACGATCTCACACACAACCACTCTCTCACATTCCCACACACAACCACTCTCTCACATTCCCATACATAACCACTCTCTCACATTCCCACACACAACCACTCACCCACACACAACCACTCACCCACACACAACCACTCACCCACACACAACCACTCTCCCACACACAACCACTCACCCACACATCACTACTACAGCTTAACAACACGTACTCACCATCAACACGGAAGATTGAACACGAGATCCTACACTTCAGCTCATCAACAATCCACGTTGTCCATAGACTTCCTCGTAGACTCGTCAACAATCCACGTTGTCCATAGACTCCCCGTAGACTCGTCAACACACTTAATTCCCTCACGTAACTTAAGAACAACTAATCCAGCCGCGCACTAAACGGAAATACCGTTTTCTTCAAACATTTCAAACAGAAAAATAAACTTACCAGGTGCGTATTCTCTCTTAATGATACAGTAAACACAGCCTTTACCTGTAAAACTGTTAGCGCACAGTACAACAGTTCCAGTGTGAGAAATATCCAGAAGAGACTGTACCTGACGCAGAACTTTCGTTCGAATGAATGATCATTGGTAGACAAATTGTGCCAGTCTAACTCTTGCAAGTTACTGCTACTGGGAGTTACAGGAAACAGACCTGCGTGCTGCCAGCATGCACTAATGATATGTTCGCGTGACTTGATGTTACGTGACTTCCTGTGATGGTGTAAATGTTGACGATTGACCACAGTTTTGTGAAATTTGAAATATAAACTTGGAATAGAGACAGAAAAAATGGAGATATGAGCGATGTGTGTTTTGATTAATCGATTGATTGATTGATAGTACCATCAGTATTTCACTTCGATGAGTAATAATCGGGTTCCGAACGCTTTCTTACACATGAAGATCTCAGCGACTGTGCACGAACGTCGTAGCACCGGCGAGGGTCCCCAATGTAATTTTAAAGATAGTGAAAATATTTTTTTAATTTTTGGAATTTATCTAGTAAATTTTATCCGGGCATATGTTTTACATCGTGTTCTTCTCGATTTTATCCGGGCATATGTTTTACATCCTGTTCTTCTCGATTTTGTCCGGGCATATGTTTTACATCCTGTTCTTCTCGATTTTATCCGGGCATATGTTTTACATCCTGTTCTTCTTGATTTTGTCCGGGCATATGTTTTACATCCTGTTCTTCTTGATTTTGTCCGGGCATATGTTTTACATCGTGTTCTTCTTGATTTTGTCCGGGCATATGTTTTACATCCTGTTCTTCTTGATTTTGTCCGGGCATATGTTTTACATCGTGTTCTTCTTGATTTTGTCCGGGCATATGTTTTACATCGTGTTCTTCTTGATTTTGTCCGGGCATATGTTTTACATCCTGTTCTTCTCGATTTTGTCCGGGCATATGTTTTACATCCTGTTCTTCTCGATTTTGCCCGGGCATATGTTTTACATCCTGTTCTTCTCGATTTTGAACTGCCAAG
>CM036754.1:64404999-64407499 GCA_020796225.1 Arion vulgaris
ATGCTATCTCTCCCTCTTTTTCGTGGTCTTCCTCTCGCTTTCTTTCCTGATATTCTGCTGTAGAAGACTCTGTTTACAGTGGAGTTTGGCTGTATTTTTATTAAGTGACCCCTTTATTCTTTAATTCTCAATGTAATACAGTTGGGAAACGTAACAATCAAGTACTGCAGTTTTACAAAATACAAAATCAATAACAATACACAGCAACGTTTCGACCACCGGGTCTTTTTCAAGAACAGGATACAAGAGAACTGACGAAATTCACTTATTTCACAGCACATTACATATAGAATACAA
Source organism: Arion vulgaris (assembly GCA_020796225.1). Lineage (NCBI taxonomy): Eukaryota > Metazoa > Mollusca > Gastropoda > Stylommatophora > Arionidae > Arion > Arion vulgaris. The sequence goes on from CM036754.1 coordinate 64,405,297, forward strand.
CAATCAAATTCTACGTAACTCAAGCAAGGTTCTGTTACAATTTTCTCTCGCCTCCTGTTCCGAAGGTACTCTGTTCGCTCCCTCGTTGAGCCATCGTTATATTTTTTCAGAGATCCTTGATCTCAGTATAGATGAGATTGAGTTTCTAGTTCTATCGGAGACCGACGATAAAACGTAGGTTCCGTGTTCATTTTGAGCACGTAAAAGAACCCTTGGCAGTTTAAAATCGAGAAGAGCAGATTGGAAAGCGCTGCCAGAGAAAAATTCATTAGAGATTTTGTTTTAAAATAATTAGTTTAATTCCTACACAATATCTCCACCATCTTCAAACTTACACCGGGGACCCTCGCCGGTGATACGGAATTCGCGCACTGCCGCTGACATCTTGCTGTGTAAGAAAGAGATCGGAGCACACATGGCTACTCACCGAAGTGCAATGGTGATGTTTCTATCAATAAATCAATCACATCGGACATGTCCATATGTGCTCTGATCTCCGCCTAAAACATTCAGCAGCGTCCAGCGACCCAACACGCCAGTTCGATTTATCAATCTTATTGCATATTTGGAAAGATGTTGCCAATAAAACCCTACCCCCCTCCCACCACCATCACCATTTAAACTACCATATCTAATGATTTCTACTGTAGCGGTCTGTTAGATTGTTCCTAATGTAACGGCTCTCAGAGAACTGGAGAAGAGAAAAAAAAGACAATTCGCATAGGGAGGCTTGCTCCAGATGTTTGTTTTGTCGGCATGACGTTTAAAAGTAAAACATGATTATAGAACAGAAAGATAGAACGGCTCTCAGGGGGTCACTAAGCCTTCAATTGGGTACAAGGTAAAATGTGTTTTAGTGGTCCAATTCTAATGGGGAGATTGATTGATTTACTGATTGATTGATAGGAACATCATCATTGCACTTCAGTGAGTAACCATGTGTGCTCCAATCTCTTTCTTACACGGGAAGATCTCAGCTGCAGTACACGAACTCTGTAGCACCAACGAGGGCCCCCGATGTTATTTTGAAGATGGTGAAGATATTTTTGTAGAATTTTAGTTGTAATTTTTTGCTATTGAATTTTGCCTGGGCTACGGCTTTCCAGCCTGAGCTTCTCGATTTTGAACTGCCAAGGGTTCTTTTACGTGCTCAAATTGAATACGGGGCTTACATTTTATAGTCCGTCTCCGATAGGACTAAGATCTTGATCTCACCTACACTGAAATCAGGAATCTCTGGAAAAGTATCCCGATGGCTTCACGAGAGAGCGAACCTGGTACCGTTGGCACGAGAGTCGAGCATCTAACCAGTAAGCCACAGTTTCAAAATGGGGAAGAACTGATACAGAGCTTATAAAAAGTATACAATTTCTCGCTTATTTCCCTTACTATATTGCGTAGAAAGTCCGGAAAATTTTAGAATTTGGCTTGAAAATTTCAAACTTATGCGTAGTAATAGATTGTAACGACTAAAGTAGAGGATTGCTAGGCATGCGAAAGGTTGTTTGGAGATACCCCAACAGACCGATGGAAGTCGGCACATGTTATCCTAAGTTGTCTCAGGCTAAGAGAGCTCAGGTCTTGCATGTCGATAGAAAGTATAATTTCTTTCTTTTCTCCGCTCCATTCCTATATTGCCACAGTGTCAGGATAAGAAGATATTTTTAGAACGAACCCTTATGTGCGCTTTATTAAATAGTGTCTTTCGTCGCCTCTGTTATCTCCGAGATCCACCTTTTGCGTGGCCGGCCTTTTGCTTTGTATCCATTGTATCGAAGTAGCATTGCTCTTTGATATTCTATTGTATGTTGGTAATCTGCTTATGTGGCCGAACCATTTAATTTGTTGTTTCTTGATGAAGTTCAGTATTGATGTTGTACCCACTTTTTCCTGATGTCTTCATTTCTAAACCGGTCTCTTCTTGAAACTCCCAGCATTCTGCGTAGACACTTCATTTCTGTCGTGACTAGTTTTCTTGTATCGTTTGATGTCAAGCTGGATGGCGGCAAGTGGTCGGTTGGGAGACAGAAAAAACGCTTCAAAGATACTCTTGTAGTGTATCTAAAATGCTTTGATAAATCAGGTTATGTGTCTCTATGAGCTGCTCAATAATAACTTAGACAGGGTATGGTTTAATGTGCTCATCTCCCGCCCCAAAATTGTCTGCTAGTCTTATCGAGCTATAACGGCAAATATTGATTTA